>CAJJDM010000127.1:259014-291874 GCA_905182975.1 Paramecium primaurelia
ATAAATTATTGATATAAAAAAAAAAAAATAAGATGATTGAAAAGAAAAAACAGATGTAAATATAGAATTTATGTATTTTCAAAAACGTTATAATTTGAGAAGCGGTTATTCAGCAATTTTTTTTATTTTTTTGAATAGTGGGTAAACAAAAGGGGTGATAAAAAATTAAAAAAAATTAATTTGAATATTTTTTTGTCCAAAAAAAGTAATAAACTTTAAAGAATATAGAAATCGTATGATAATTATTTTGAGTTTAGACCCCATATTAATTCTTTAATTGTTAGCCCATAAAAAATTTTAATGTATTGCTGACTCCTTGAATTCAATTAATATGAATAATACATCATTATCACCTAAAATCATTTTATGGAAATTTATTATTTCTCTTTTACTTTTACGAATAATTGATTACAAAATGAATAAAAAAATCATTAGTTACTTAAATAAATAAATAAACATTTTACAATACTTTTATAAGATTCTTAATATAAGCATTCCAAAAAACATGATATTTCTTTCTTTAATAAAACCTTATAATTATTTTAAAAAGAAAGCTAATTTAAAAATATTAAAGTAATAATTAATTATTTGATATATGTGTAACTATAAGCTAATTCTTCTACTTATTAGAGACATAGTGAAAATTTAGAATAATCTTTTCAATAGTATCCTTGATTTCTTCATCATTGGATTGATAGACTCACATTTAATTATTATTAAGATTATTATTAACAATCACCCATAATCTTCATTTTGAAAAAGAATTACTATATTAAAATCTTATATTGATTAAGTATAGATTGCAAGATAAAAAAACAAAATAAACAAAAAATTTAATAATACTACTTTATTAATTGCTCATTACCACAATTATGATTAAAATCAAATTAATTATTAATTATTTAACTACTCTCTTTAATTTACTAAATAAATATCAATTAATCTTAACTTCAAGAGAATAATATGGTTTATAATTAGTTTAAACACACAAAGTGAGCATTATTTTAGTGTGTTTCGAATGATTATTATATTTGTATCAATTGATACTTGAATCAATTTTTGATATTTGAATTGATATAATATAAAATAATACAATAAATTTTCAAGATTTGCTATTGAAATATAGGTTAGAATATTAGTTAATTTTGTTCATTCATACTCTAGCAATAAAATTTTATAAAGGAGGGAATAATATCTAAATGACTTTTCGGTTGTTAGATTAAATAAAGTTAACCTACATTAAGCTACAAACTCTTATATCTTTGTTAAGAGTTGGTATTCTCTTTTCGAATTGCTTTATTTCAATATGTTATTTTATGAGTTTAGCTTATCAAATAGGGAATACGAAATGATAGACACTAACTATTTATTAAGCTGTATTTCCACATTGGCTAGATAATATTTTGATTCTTTGATAATGAGGAATTTTCATTAATGTGAATGCTACCCAATTTTAATAGGTAATGAATAACAGTTAATTATAATTACTTATAAATATCTATTTATAAATAAATAATTTAATATAATATTTAATTTCATCCTTAAACCTGTTCTTTTTTTTTCTTTAAATATTCTTTTATTGATTGATATCTTTCTTTCATATCCTCATAAAATTGCTTTAACAAAAAGACTAATTATAAATATAGAAAGTAGGATGAAAATTAGAATAATCCAGCCAATTATATACTTTTCTTCAAAAGTTAATATTTAACTAACATCATGAACAGCTAATATTGCAGTAAAGGATATAATTATGATATGCATAGGTCAGGAACTGCTACTTAGATTAATATCTTTTTATTTTAAAAAGAATTTTCATAAAGAATCAAAGCTAAATTTGAAAGCATGATATACAACAAAACGATGATTATAGAATGGTAATTCATAAAAATAAACTGTAAAGAAGATAAACAAATCTTTACGGATCAAGTTTACATAGCAATAGTTTTTAGATAAATTATTATTAGTTTTAGTTTTGATTCCTTCATATAATGATGAATAATTTTCTTTAAATTGTTTATTTTAATAAAGAATTGTATGTTGAGAACAAACAAATTTACACAATTAAAAAAATAAAACAATGAATAGTATTCTTACATAAGCTGATATTCTGTTAATGATAACGACTAAAAATTCTTAATTCTTTGAATATTTTCATTAAAGCAAACAAGCTAAACAAATATTTAAAAATACTAAACCAATAACGTATATTAATTTTGCTCTTAAATTCGTATTAAATTATTTTGCCTATTTATAAATTAAAATTAATAAATGAGGAGGTTAAGTGAATTATTTAATAACCTACTCTGATGATTTTATATTTGGATCAATCTGGTCTTATTATTTAATCTATCTAATTTTGAAAATTTCTATTTAATGAATTCTTTTAGTTTTGTTTTAATATTATTAATTAATCAAATTAACATAGATACTTGATAACAAATACATCAAAAATACAAGGAAATCCAATGCAATAAATAATTGAATATTGTTTTAAAATAAAGGATTAACATCTTTCTCTATAAATTTAGGAGGAGCCTCAAAATAATATGCATCATCCGGTTAATTTAATGATACTACATCTGGTATATTAATTATATCACCCCATTCTAATTAATTAAAAAACATCTTGACATTTAAGGGATAATCTACATTTAGAAAATAGAAATTATTGATACATGTCAATAGATCTAAAATAGTCAAAAAAAATTAAATCCTCCTAAAATTATTGTTAAAGGTCCAATTAATTGAAGTAAAAATGTAAAAGTAATTTATGCTGATACTATACTTTTTGCTTACTCTTATTATTATTAATATTAATAGACTTATTTCCTTGGAGTTATCACAATTTCTCTAATTTCTTCATCTAGAATCCTATTTGATTCTTTAACTAAAGGAATAAACAAATGAATGAGATTATATTCTAAAATAGTTTTTGAAAAAATTCAACCTGATCTCACATCCAGACATATTTTCTTACATCTCAGATTTTTTGAAAACTGAATAATTAAATTCATTTTATTAAAATTCATCTATATTGATTTTTAATTTATCTCATATACCTTCTAATTCTAATTCATCAAATAACAAATCAATATCACTTGTAGTAGTAGAATTCTTGTAAGAAAAATCAATTTTTTTTTTTGGTGGTTCATAGCAAACTCCTTATTTACAAATAAAATCTTTTTCAATATTGCATTTTGAATTACATCCATCCTTATCTATATTATTCCCATCACCACAATATTTAATTCTTGCAATAATATTATCTCCACATTTAGTAACACATGATTATATTTATTTATCTAAATATAAACCAGAGATATTATCACATACTGAACAATCTTGAGTTGTGCAAATTTTACAATTATTAGGAGTATTTTCACATTCTTAACATTTATCTGAACATTTATTACATGTATTATCTTTCAGAAAATATCCACTATCACATTTCAAACATTCAGTAATTGTTGAATCTTTGTAAAATACATTCAATACAATTATCCTAACATTTATAACAAAAACTTAAATTATTATTATCTTCTTAACATTTATAATTTGGATCAACTTTACATTAAGTACATCCATCTCTAGGTATATCATTTTAATCATTACATAACTGATTTCCATTCTTGATTCCATCTCCACAGTTAGATTCACATTTCTGTTGAATTAAATAGAATCCTAATTCACACTCAAAACAAATCCCTTTTTAGCAATTAGTGCAATTCTTATCACATTGATAATTACATTCATAGCAACCATCATAAGGAACACTATTACTATCTTCACATTCTTCTTTGCCAGCTAATATCCCATCTCCACATCTAGGAATACAATCATTTGTATAACTATCATAATATAATTCAACTTAATCTCCACATAATTTCAAATTTTCACACTTACTAATGAATTAATTCAAAACAAAAGAATTCACACATTCAACACACTTACCCAATTAACAATCTGAACATTCCTATTGGCATTGATATTTACAATTATAACATCCATCATATTTAAATTCATTACCATCATCACATTCTTCATTCGAAGCAACTATGTTATCTCCACAAATAGAGTAACAGGAATTGTTCACAAGTTCTAAATAATAGCCATATTAACAAAGTAAACAAATTTCATGAAAATATTTACAATATTGAGGTTTTATAATCTAACAACTAAAACAATCCTTATCGTTAAATTCACATTACTCATCATAAGCAAGTATTCCATCTCCACATTGAGAAACACACTAATTTCTTTAATTTAGATAATATCCCTCTTAACATTTTACACAAACTTCATTATAACATTGAATGCAAAAAGGAAAACATTGATTACAATAAAGATTTGGAGATATTTTCATATAAAATTCACATTAAGTTAATTTTATCTAATTAGCTTTGCATTTTCCTTCAAAAATGTCATAGTCTGCATTAAGGTTGCATTTTACACAAGTATCGCTAAGTGGAAATAAACAATGATCAATAATTCGATAAGGTTAATCTAATTATTTAACACATTGTTATTATAAATTGGGAGATATTTCATAACCATCTTTACAAAGCTAACACAGACCAAAATTGAAAACTTAACAATTTTCATCATTTTCCAATAGACAATCCTTGCATCCATCATTTTAATCGACTTCTCCAAAGAAATCACATTATTCATTGTATGTTTAAATTCCATCTCCACAAATCGAATAGCACTTTGATTGTATTAATTAATAACCATCAATACAATCTAAACAAACTCCTTTTACGCAAATTAAACAAGAGGATTGGCAATTAAATTTACATTAATGGCACCCATCATCATAAATTAGATTACCATCATCGCATTCTTCATCCTCTGTTATTAACTTATCACCACAGATAGAATAACATACATTATTTATTCTATTATAGCCTTTTTTACATGTTGTGCATCCCTAACCTGATGAATAATAAAATTAATATTTCAATTAATTTATACCACAGTATAAACATGAAGGTTAACATTTAGGTTTGCAATTTTAGCAACCTTAGTAGGGCAGAATTAATCCATCTTCACAAATTTCTTATGAAACTTTGATTGAATCTCCACAAATAGGAAGACAAACTTTGTCTAGTGAAAGTATATATCCTGTGGCACAACTCTCGCACCTTTCATTAAGGCAAGTTAAACAAATATCGAATGATTGACATTAATATTAACAAATACCATTACATCCATCAGTAGAAATAGTATTCTTATCATCACATTATTCAGAATAAAATCCAGTAGGATCTGTCACAATTAGTCCATCTCCACATATATTTTTGCAATAATATGACACTGGTCTAAATCCAGTGTTACAACTCAGGCAATTATTTGTATTGTAATCACAAGATAAGCAACCTAATCTACAAAAATATCGACAATCTTTGCATCCATCTGTGTCAATAGAATTAGCATCATCACATTATTCAGAACCAACTATTATACCATCGCCACATTTTTCTTTACAAACCCAAGGAGTCTGAGTAGGATCTAATTACCATCCTCTTGTTGCACATTCATAACATAATCCTTTAATACATTTTGTGCATGCAGGTTAACATTGATATTTACAATTATAACATCCATCATATTCAATAGAATTTCCATCTTCACATTCTTCATTACCTGTGATTATACCATCTCCACATATATCAGGACAAGGTAAAACTGTAGATGAATCACAACTCAAACAATTTTATGGGCATTAAAATTAACAATTGTAACATTTATCATCAAATATAGAATTTCCATCTTCACATTATTCATATCCTAAAACTTATAAATCACCACAAATAGGACGACATTCATCAAATTCTATTATAAAACCAGAATCGCATTAAAGGCAATTTTAATAATGCCAAATTTATGAATTATTATTGCATTATTTATAACACTAACTTAAAGTACTATCTAATTCTATTGGGCAGGCTATGTAATATTAAATTTAATACATATACAATCATTGTTTACCTCATAATATCCAGGATGACACACACATTCTAAACCTTTTAAAACTCGAAATTTTAATGAATTACAAGTAAGACAACCATTAATACTTGCTCTAAAGCATGTTTAACAAGAAAAATGACATGAATTACATGAATTACATGAATTTGTTGATTCTTAATAGCTTGTACCCAAAGGACATGAGCAAGTAGATCCTATTTTTTCAATCATACTTATATTGTTGCAAGTCATACAATCTTTATTTGATGGACCAGAACAAGTTTCACAAAATTTATGGCAAATTAAACAGATTGGATTATCAATTATTGGATAATAACCATCAATACAAACACATTATCCATTTAAAAGTCTTCTATTATTTATTGTTAAACATTCTATACAATAAGTTGCACTTAAACATTAATTACATTCTATAGGACAATCATAACATTAATTTTAGTATTCATACTGATTTATTTTACAAACACACCCTTCTTTTGTCTAGATATAAGAGGTTTAGCAAGTTAAACAATGAAGTTGAGAAGTGCAACTCAAACAAGAAGAAGGACAATCTAAACAACTAAGAGTAGGTTTAAAATAATATTGACTAGATAAGCATTCCGCTTAAGAAAACTTAATTACATTAGAGCTATAAGTAATATCCCATAATGTGCATGCCTATTAATCTGTACAAGATAAACAATAAGGCTGACAATAATGAACGGCAATATAAAAGTTATAAACAGCACAATATGCTTATAAAGGTTCATTATTTGGTCCAAAACATTCCCATGTAATTGTCATTGTATTTTAATCATGTCCTAATCTCTCCTGAATTCTCTGATATTTTGTATTATCTGTATTAGTAGAATAACTATTGCTTAATGATTTTTAAACTTAAATAATAGAATCAACTGAGTATATAAATTAGCCATCAGCAGGGAAATTAGGACCATATAAAATGTAAAATCCTATAGTTACACTATGATGAGGATTTAATTAACTAAATGTTCTTGAAAATTTAGCTTAAGCCCATACATATTGACCTCCAAAGACCCTTATAGAATTCCAATAAGAATAGTAAATACTTGAACCTTTTAAGAAATTAATACCATTTTGAGATAACAAAACATACTTTGAGTATTATGTAGGGTCATTTGCTAAATTTATATATTCTTTAATTAAATATTTAGAATCTAAATTAAAATATATTCTTACAAGGTGTTTCATCATCATAATCTTGACATAATGAATTAACAAGATTCTAATAAGGTTGAGAACAGGAATATACGCAAGTACCTTATATATTTTTATAATATCCATTTCTGCAAGTTAAGCAGATAAAAGGTACATCACAGATCAAACATGTTGAGGAACAATATCCATTTGTAACCAGAATTGAACTGATTCCCCATCCGGCTTCTGCATTTCTAGATTGGTTATTGATGATTAATATTACGTATAGTTCCCTTATGCTGTTAATAGAAATGAATATTGAGGTATATCAAAAAATCCATATAGAATGTACCTTTAACAGACACTGTATGTTGAATAACAACTAGAGGGAGACATGGTATCTTCAATTTTGATTTTATGAGTTTAAACTCCTTAAGTTGTTTAGAAAATTGAACCATAATAAGTATTATTAATTTTAAATTCCAAACCACATCCTAAGGGTATGGAATTAAAAATCCATATTTCTATTTTCAAACCTATTAAATAATTTTTATAATATGAGTTTGAAAAACTAATAAATCTACAAAATCCTGAGTTAAATTTAAAGATCCCAAATAAATAATCATTTTAATTATATAAAAGTGATGGACTAGTATCAATTTTCAAAGGATCATAAATCAAAGAATATTGGAGAATGCTTGTTTATGATGTAAACTATTCGAAACTCTCAAAAAATTACTTGCTTTCTAATATTTAGAAGAATATTTACAAGAAAAGTCTTAACAGAATCCATTAATATAGTTTTGAGATTCAAATGGACAATTTTATTTGCAGCCAACATTTTATCTATAATATAAATTTAATTGACATTAAGGACAAATACTATTGGTTGGTGTTCCATAATGGCATGATATACATTAATCGTATTCAGGTCCTGTGCATTATGAACATGATGGATAACATGTGATTTTCAGTTCAGATACTCTAATATTTCTTATTGAAACTTATCCATTCCCAGTTATAGTGGTTGAAAATATTACATAGCCTGAAACTGAAGATGGTATTGTAAAATTTATGGTTTTGAAGTCATAATTGATAGAATTACAGAATCCTGTTGTCAAAGGATAATTTATCAGAGAAGTGTAGGTATAAGTATATGCAAATGTTCCAAGTGTAAAAGTGATATCTTCATTGGACCAAATATCATGGAAATACAGATCAAAGGAAATAAAGCTTCCACTTTATATAAATAATTGTTAGTAATATTTAGCACTAATATTTTCTTTGTTTAAGGTGATATAGCTTGTAGAAGGCCTTGCACAATTGATAAAATAAGCAGTTGATAGAGGTTGCATCGTTTTTACAAATCCATTTGCATATTTTTTTGCTAAAGAGCTTGTATCCTCAACAAACAATTCGTCTTGAGTCAAAAATGCCCATTTAGACTACCATTAGGCATTAAGGTTAATAAAAAGGCAATATAGTATTAATTGTGGATAAAAATTCATTAACTTATTATTATAAAAAAACGAAATCTATCTGAAACATTTTAATTTAAAATAAATTAATAAAAAATAATTTTATATTTTTTGAATTGTGTTAATAGGAATAAAGTATAGAAACAAAAAAAACTATGTTGCCAATAAAATTTTTTTCTAAAAATCTTATCATAGTACTAAAAAATTACTTTCAAAAAGAATTTTCTCATGATTTTTCTTTTTGCAGAATTAATTTGTTTTTTATTTTATTCCTTTAGTAGTTCTTCTCCATTTAACAAAAGAAATAGTGAAATAATTTTACGTCGCTATGTTTTCTAAAAAAAATAATTTAGTTTCACTCTGATTTTCCTAAATATTATTCCTCAATATATTTAATATTTTTTTGTTAGAATAGATCAAGCAATTATATTTTAGAGTTTAACTTTAAAATTATTGTTAATGATTTGAACTAAGCAATAAATATCATTTTTAATCATAATTAATTTTTTTAAGTTAAATTAATTATTATTATAATTATATTTTTCAGAAGAATCATTAAAAAAATTCTAGAAATATAATCTTCTAGTAATATAAATATAAATGAAAAATTAACAATATTTATTCTTAAATTGCGCTACAATTCATAAAAGAAAAATTAGATTTTAGAAAATATAACCCAAGATTAAATCATATGTAATTTATATGCAGACCTTGGAGAATGAACCTTAATCTTTGAAAATATCAAATCAAAATTGAAATATATATAAGTTTATTAAACTTTAGAATTTGCTTAAATATATATATATTGGCCCAATTTATAAGAATAGAGAATACATTTAGTAAAACAAATAATATAGATAATATTGAAAACTATTCAAAAATCAAAAATATAAGCTTCATAAACCTATGAATTAGTAAATATATTTAAAATAAATCTAGTAAGAAGAATAGGAATTTCATTGTTTTTTAATTAAAAACTATTTGCAATCCACCTTTTTGCATAACTATTTTGTCCATAAGAATCCAAAATTATATACTTGAAGACAATCAAAATAAAAATGTAATCACTGCAAGAGAAATTATTTAATGGGTTAATAGTTCATCCAAAAGAGAAATCAATTATGGCATATTCTATAATATAGTAATATATTTCACTATGTAGAAGTTATTCTCTTATTTCAATCTAATAATGAAAAATCTGTATTCATACCTGCTATGGTTTAGGCAAAGATTAGAAATTATTTAAGGTAATTTTGAAAAGTCTTTTATTAATATTCATAGTTATTTGTTGACATGTGAAGTTTGAAGATAAATATAATTTATAATAATTCGAGTATCTCTCTGTATACTCAAATAACATAGTGGTAGACAATTTGCACGTGAATCAGTTATTTAATATTTTACTTCAATTATACTTATATCATTAGTTTTTATAAAAATAATATTTATTAATATAATCATATTAATTATTTATATCATTATTGATTTAATATAGACTTAAATTGTTATAAAAAAATTATAAAATGAAACAAATTAATAATTATCATTTATTTATTAATATCATATATCAAATAGACAATATATATGAAAATGATTTGCATTTAGGTATAAATAAAATCCAACTTTAAATTTTTAGAATAAGGTTCTTTTCCTCTGTTAGTTTGCCCCTGTTGAACTCAATATCTCATTAGTAACTTGATATTCGTTTCACCTATCAGTAAAAATTATGAGACATATGCTGTCAAATTTATAAAGATGATATCCTAAGAATAGCATATTTTGTAATAAACAAAATAACATCTTAAGTATAGAATTTGTTTATTTGTAAATAAAGTAATAAATCAACAAAATCAAAGAGAGATGTGACTTAACATAGAACTTTAAATATAATGATTTTTAGAAATCAACTAAATTGTCTTTTTTAACATAAAATGAATAGGAAGAACTTCTTTTTATTAGGAGCTTTATCATGAGTATTAGTTGCATAGCTTCTTTGTATATGACATCAAGATAAGTATAGTCAGTTCTTCTTATATTTTTATTCTCTTATCCTTTATATTGGTTTTTTTACATTAATAGATTGATATCATAAATTTTGATTTCAGAAATACCTTTGCTAAAATTTTATGATTATCAATTAGTATAAATTGGTTAGGCATAGCTATTATGGGCTTATGCTGATCTCTTTTTTTATCTTACATTTTTGCAATTACATCTTTTTTTTTCTTGAATCTTAAGGATTATTTACTAATAACATGATTTCAAATTAGACTCAAAAAATGTGGAACTGAATCATGGAGCTTTTGATTTAATAAAAGCAACATTTTCCTAATTTTAATACTTTTGTTATATTCTTATTATAAATTAAAATTAACCCAATTCATAATTAACAGTTTCTTAATGGCAGTTATTCATTATAATTAATTGATAAAAAACATTTATTAATTCATTTATTTAGATATTGCAAAATAACAGTTAAAGCACTTAAAATCAATTTTGATATCAAAAGTATAATTTTGTAAAAAACCTATTTTTAATTTCTTAATTGTTATAATCTGTTATTTATTTTGTTTAGAGATTTGAAAATCTGAATCCAAAGGCAATTTTAATTAATAAATTTTGATTAGCAAGATTTTTACAATTTAAAAATTTTGAAATACCTATTTTCAAATTATTAATTTAAGCTTCACTTAATCATGAAATAATATATAAATGGTTCAAATCTATTGTCTTAAAGTACTTTTACTTTGTGAAACAAAAAATTTTTAAATTGTATAATTAATAGAATTTTTGAGGAGCCAATTTTTACACTAATAAATAGAAAGACATTTCTAGCTTTATATTATCCATGCTTCGTTAACATAGTACCTTTAATATTTATTAGATATTTCTAAGGGTTTATTTTCTATATTATATATTTTTCTTAAATATTTTTTTGATATTAACGGTAACATAATTGGAAAATAATCAAATTATGAATAAATATCATTTTTTGATATTTTCCGATAACTTTAATCATTAAATATTAAAAAATGAAAGGAATATGAGAAATATTACTTTATCTATGTAAAATCTTAGGTTAATACATAGATAAGGAAAATTTTAGATGCATGATTAGAATAATGAAGGGAAATTAATTGAATTTTAATTTATTTGTATAACCGTGATCATAATCAATTCGATTTTTATATTTACTGTTATTGGCTTTCCAAAATGCAACTTCCTTTTTATTTAAATAATGTTTTTAAATCTATGCTTGATTAATTCTCAAATTAACCTTTCAGAATTAGAGCTCTACTCGCTTAAAAAATTGGCTATTTGGATATAAGGAGTATTGTTAAATGAGAGGATGCTAAATTAAGATTATAGACACTCCCTTCTGGTAGAAGATTGTTCTAAAATAGTTAATTTTCTAATTATACCAAAATTTCTTTCTAAATTATATCCGTGGTTTCAACTTCTTTTACTGTTTTAACATCCCATATACGGATAGAATTATCATCACTGCCAGATGCTAATGTAGTACCATCAGGAGAGAAGCTTATTGTGTTAACAGCATTCAAATGGCCCATTAAATTAGCTTTTTATTATCCTGTTTTAACATCCCATATACGGATAGAATTATCATCACTGCCAGATGCTAATGTAGTGCCATCAGGAGAAAAGCATACTGATCTGACATAATCACTATGACCATCTAATTTGAATTATTATTATCCTGTCTTAACATCCATTAATCTGATAGATTTATCCTCGCTTCCATATGCTAATGTAGTGCCATCAGGAGAGAAACATAATGATTGAGCACAATAAGTATGACCACCTAATTTGGCTATTTATTAACCTGTCCCAACATCCCATAAACCTATAGAATCAAAACTACTACAGGATGCTAATATAGTACCATCAGGAGAGAAACTTACCAAATTGAGATAACCCTAATGACCCTCCAACCTAACTTTTGTTTCTCTTGTATTAACATCCCATAAACGAATAGAGTTATCTACACAGCAAGATGCTAATGTGGTACCATCCGGAGAGTAGCATACTGATTAGACCCAGTTAATATGACCATCTAATTTGGCTTTTTATTATCCTGTCTTAACATCCCATAAACGGATTGACTTATCCCTACTACCAGACGCTAATGTAGTACCATCAGGAGAGAAGCACACTGATCGGACATTATGAGTATGACCATCGAAACTCGCTTTTTGTTATCCTGTCTTAACATCCCATAAACGGATAGACTGATCATCACTGCCAGATGCTAATATAGTACCATCAGGAGAAAAGCATACTGAGCAGACAATTCCATCATGACCTTCTAATTAGAATTTTTATTATCCTGTCATAACATCCCATAGGCGGATGGAGTTATCTGTACTACCAGATGCTAATTTAGTACCATCAAGAGAGAAGCAAACTGTTTTGACTTAATGAATATGGCCATCTAATTTGACTATTTATTATCCTGTCTTTACATCCCATAAACGGATAGACTTATCATCACTACCAGATGATAATGAAGTGCCATCAGGAGAAAAACATACGGATCGAACCTAATTAGTATGACCATTCAATTTGGATTTTTATTATCCTGTCTTAACATCCCAAAAAAAAATTGAGTTATCTGCACTACCAGATGCTAATGTAGTACCATCAGGGGAGATACTGACTGAATTAACTTAACTATTACATTGTAATATGGCTTTTTATTTTCCTGTCTTAAATTCCCATAAACGGATAGATTTATCAATGCTACCAGATACTAAAGTTGTACCATCAGGAGAGATACAAACTGAATTGATACAACTACTATGTCCTTTTAATATGGCTTTTTATTGTCCTGTCTTAACATCCCATAAACGAATAGTGTTATCAAAACTACCAGATGCTAATGTAGTACTATCAGGAGAGAAACATATTGAGTAGACATAATGAGTATGACCATCTAATTTGGCTTTTTATTCTCCAGTCTCTATGTCCCATAAACGAATAGATTAATCTTAACTACCAGATGCTAATGTAGTACCATCAGGAGAGAAGCATACTGATTAGACCCAGTGAGTATGACCTTCTAATTTTGCTTTTAATTTTCCTGTCTTAACATCCCATATACAGATAGAATTATCATCACTACCAGATGCTAATTTAGTACCATCAGGTGAGAAGCTAACTGAGCAGACTGTATCATTATGACCATTAAATTGATGTACTTCATATATTTTTAAATTCTTCCATTTACAATTAAACAGTTAAGCACAATTTAAATTGATTCCATTTATATTTACATTTTCTAATTCTGATCCGCTCAAATTGCATTTTGCAAAATTAGCTCCAATAATAGATGTATTTTTTATTTTTATATTTGAAAAACATTGCTTGGTTAGATCAACTTTCATTTCGACTAATAAATTTAATGAGTTAGATCCACACTAAATGAAATTTTTATCTATTTTAGTAAGATGAACTATCAATATTAGAAATTCTATAATCACAAGCTCTTTTGATATTTTTTATATCAGATACCTCCTTGTTTCTGTATAAAAATTAGTGGAATAATTAATCTAATTGAAGTCATGCTATTTTAGAATTCTGATAAGATTTAATAGTAATTTAATGTTCTTTTATATATCATTTAATTACTGTTACCTTTCAAAAAGAGATAAAGTATCAAATTTAAAATTCAATTCAGAAAGATTTAATTTTGAGATAAATTCTAAGTAATCTTAATTTTAAGTTTATTCCTTTGATAACCGTTCTATAATAGAACTCAATATTTGCAAATCAAGATCTGTTGATAACGCTAACATTTCATATAAATCAGTTGCAATTAAGAAATCTTAGATAGACTTATGGACAAATAAAAAGTTTGTACCTTTTTTTTAGATCAATGAACAACTTCTAATATCCTTTTTATAAGACCCATATTAAGTATCATCATTAAAAAATTCATTTAGCCATTTTTCTTCCTCTCCTTCTTCTTTATATAATAATCCTTGTTGTTTATATTAAACTTATGTAACTTATTTATTACTCATAGATTTTGCAAGTTTAATTGAATATTATTTTAGATCATGCAAAAAACTATCAATATTTATAGATTTTCCCAAGTTTTATTATTTTTCGATTTATTTCAAATGGTAATAATTAATAAACTCACTATAAAAATCATAACTTGTGAGATTGTATTCTTTTAATGCATCGCTAACAACTTAGATTATTCTTTCTTTTTGAATTTTAACTTTATTAAATAAGGTATTTGGTAGTAGAAGATTAGGTTCAATTATCTTTAAAAGGTTGAGATCCAGTTCACCAAAATCTTATGAGATTTAAAGTTGTAAAGGAATTTAATTATCTTCCATTTTATTCCAAACTTCAAGAGAAACTTAATGATAATCTATTTTTTCTAAGTTTTATATATCAATTTGAGTAACTTCCGAAATTTCATCTTAATTGACAAAAGTGTCTAGTTATGATTCTATTTCAATTTTATTTGTTAATTGCTTATTCTGTTGCCATTTATACATATGAATCATAAATTAACTTTTAAAATACTCCTTAATCATTTTTGAGAAATTCTTTAAGAAGTTTTATTTAAGGTTTACTATCTAGGTCGCTTTAACCATCATTTCTGGCAAAACTTAAACTAATATTTCCATCATTTGTGGAGTCTCCACCATTTTATTTAAATTTATCTATTTAATCATATTGTCATACTTTTCAGTGCTCCAGAGTTTTTGTAAATTTATACTCAGGCTTCTTAGAAAATCTTTACTTTTTAAAGTAATGTACCCGTCATCCTTCAAAAATTTAAAAATTTTTTCTATTTATTTTTAATTCAAAAGAGTCTCAGATTTCATCTATGTTATATCAAATTTCAAATTTGACAATAATTTTTCCCAAAACAGCTCAAATTTATTGATATCCATGGCTCTTCTGTTTTCAATTTAAATTTATTATTCGTACATTTCAAAAATCAACATTTTAATACTTTAAAGTGTGAATTTTTTAAGATATTCTTATTTTTATACCTAGTCAAATTTTAGAAGCTAAATTTCTTTTAATTTTGTTTTATCTTCAGGTGCAAACCAATCGATATAATTAATACTTGTTAAAATTTCACTTCTTGTGGTAAAAATAACTAGTGGGTCTGACCAATTTTATTTAATTTTATTATTAATATATAAATTTTTCTAAAGATTCTCGAGTTTCATTTCATCATAACTGTCCATTATAAATAAAAATCGGAATTCCTTCTTTTCCAACATTTCTTTACATTCTTTTAATTAGATATCATCAAATCCATAATCATCTTAACGAAGTGTTTCCTCTATTGCTTAAAAATTCGGATTATTTAAAGAAGGTAATGAAATATAAATAGGTATGAGAATTCGATTGGGGACTTATTTATTCTTGTCATGTTATTTCCATATAAACTCTTCTATTTTTTTAGCTGTCGTACTTTTGCCAGATCCAGCTATTCCATGAATTAACAGTACTGTTTTCTCTTCTTATAAAAATTTATTCACCTCTCCAATTTTATCATCAAATTATTCTAAATTCATCAAATTACTTAGTTCATTTTTTCCTTTCTCTTAAGTTTTTAATGGCACATAGATGGACCTAACGTTCTTATATGCTGCTTCCATTAATACTTTCCATTTTCTAATTTCCAACAGTTATTCAACAGATTTTCCTCTCAATAATTTAATCTCATTACTCATATTAATAAGAGACTCTTTCATTTCATTCATTTTTCCTTCAACTCTTAATAAACCTTTTCTGATATGATTAACAAAATCAGTTATCAGTTAAAGTTATTAACCCATTTCATTAATATTTTCAATATATTCATCTAATTACAAAGTCGTCTCATCAATTTATTTGAGTTGTAAATCTCGTTTGTTAAGATTTGCCTCATGAAAAATTTATTCTTACAATTAATCGATTTTCTTCAACATTTATTACATTTCGCCAGCAATTCTATCATGTTAAGTCTACCAATCTCTCTACAAGATTTACATTTACATATTTATTAAGTTTTTATTTTTTAATAGATTTCTAACTCTTAAATCTTTTTCTGAAACCCACAATTAGATTAAGGATTTTTAGCAAAATGAAATAATTGTATCTGTAAAGCAATTAGATGAAATCTATATTATTGTAAATACGAGACCCTATTTTATTTTCCATTCCTCATTATTTTAAAAATCATGATATTTTTGTTTCAAAGTATCAAATAAACCTAATTATTGATCAGATTTTTCATCATACTCTACCTCTTAATTATCCAATAAATATAATTTTCTAATACATTCAATCAGAAATTCTTATTTAATATGAGAATTCAAAGAATATTTTGGTTCTAGTAATTTTTCTTAAAAATACACTTTTAAAGTTTTTAGAAAATCAGATATATTTTATTATGTTTAAGTAATTTCCGTATCATAGTTTCCTTTTGATAAATTAGTTTATATTCTTTCAAAATAACTCTCAAAATTTTCATCTTCTATTTATTGTAAGTTGATTTGTGTCAATATTAATTATTCAAAGTTCTTTATAAATTCTTAAAATCGACACTAAAATCTTTATTATAATTTAGTTTAAACTTCGTATTTATATTTTTGAATTTAATCAAGTTTATCTGAGAAAACATTAACTTCTTCAAGAAATCTTTGTAATAACTCCTTCGATTCTATTATTTTTTATATTTATAATTTTACCACCTTAATCAAAAATAACAAGTAAGCCCTACGGTTCAAGTTGCTGAAAAAATTAGATTTCATCCAGGTTATAACATCTTTTTCATTAATTTGATAAATTTCTTTTTGTTTTACTATTAAATCATGTAATTAATTCTCTTAATTTTAATCACTTTTGGTAGTGATTGTTATTTTATCTTTCTCATTGATCATTTTTTCTTAATTGCTTTGAAGTGCAGCATTTAACTGTATCTCTGACGATATTTTTTCTTCACTTAATAACCTTTTTAAATTCATCAGCTCTTCATTCAATAACATTTAAAAAATTTCCTTATCTATATATCCAAACGTTTCCAAAGTTTTAATTACTGTTGTTGTTTGGATGGCTAATTAATCCCAATACTCAATCTTAATCTAATCTATGTTTTAATATTTGCCTGAGTCTTTGATTTTTTTTAACTAAGACAAAAAATTATTAAATTTATCTTTCTCCAATCTCTATTCTGAAATACTGAATTTTTCTTCAATCACATTTTTTAATGATTCATCAATAGCTAGACCTTCAATAATTGTTTCTAAACGCAACTAGTAGGGAGATTCTTCAACGAATAATTCTCCTAATTCCTTCTCAATTAATTCTAAATCTTATTCTTCTTAGGATATCGTTTATTCTTCTATTGATAATCGGAATTCTAAGTATTCTATTAATCCTTTCTACTTTGATAGCTAATTTTAATAGTCATGTTCAGTGAATTATACACTTATTAATTCACTTATAATTTATTTTTCAATATTACTATTACAGCAAATTATTCTTTTTGGGTACTCTTTAATTACAGAAAGTAGAAACTCATCAAGATTTATTAATTCCTACAATTTTTGTAGTTCTTGTGGGCTTGTTTATTCTAATATATTTTTAAAAGACTTCTTGATAGTTTCTAATTTTAAATGTAATTATAGATGTTTGAAGCGTAAGTTTTAAATACTTTTGATAAAATGCATATCATCAAATATTAATTTAATCTCTTTAAGATTTTCAGGTTTTAAAAGTATTTCAATATCATACTTGATTGAGATAATTTATTTCATAAATAAAATAGACTTTTCATTATCATTTATAATTTCTTAAATCTTTTCTTCATATTATATATAAATATCATTCAATTAATTCTCAAATAATTGAATTAGGTGATTATTATTTTGAAGTAAAGAAATTTCCCTCTTTTCTAATTGTTTCCAAGAATTTGTTATAAATTGAATCAGACTTTAAGCTGATTCCATAATTTTTTTTTTATTTAGAGGATTAGTTGGTATAGCCTCAAGTTTCAATTATAAATCATCAAGCAAAGAATTTTTTTTATCTTATAGTTCAAGTTTTTTTAATTCAACCTAAATGTATTATTTCTACTCCAAAAGTCTTTCCCTTTCAACAATCTCATCATTTTGATTTTATGATTGAATTTTTAAATCGTTAATATTATCCTTAAATTCTTGAATTAATGGTTATAATATTTATTCTAATACTTTCATTAAATATTTAAGTTATTAAAAATTTTTGTATTCAATAATCATTATCTAATCAAGTTATTCTATTTGATAATTTTTTTTCCTTTAATTAAGTCTTATAATTTTTATGATTTGTTGAGTATTAATGAAATATTACTTAAAGTTCTGAATCATCTTTATTATTTTTGAAGTATAAGTAGCTTATTAAATCTTCTCATTAAATTAATTATTGTTTTTTATAATATTGTTATAAATGTTAACTACAATTCCTAATTTCTCATAATTATCTTCAATTAAAGTTATTAGTTTATCTGAAAGGATAAAAGTTAAAAATTGTTAGATTTAATTAATTGCCATAATATTTTCATTTTTTTATGGTTCTATTTTTCCTACTTCTAATTTGCATTTTAAATATGAGCTAAATGTAAAATGGATATTTTCATTTTAATCATTTAGTAAGAAATCTTTAAGCAATAAGAAGTTTTTCCACTCTTTGAAACAGTCTTCTAATATCAGTCTATCAAGTTAAAGTAATTCCTTATTTTAAAGTTAATTAAGTAAAATGACAGCTTAGTCATTACTATGGTTCATTTAAATTAATAATCCTTTATGTAGATATTCGTTCCAAATTTACCTTTACTTTATTCCAATATTATTAAAGTGATATAATTATTGTTTTTTCAATAGTGGATTATATATTAAAATTTTCCCTATCATCTAAATCCATAAAAAATGATGTTTCCAATTATTTGAATTTTTCACAAGATTTTCATGTATTGACTGAATTTGTAAAATTATTCCTTCTAGATCATTTTATTTATCATTTTTAAAATAATTTATTATCTCCCATTGCAACATATCTATTTAATAATACACTTCATATAATTTTCTATTTTTTTATACTGCATACATTTTATGAATTAGGCAAGCTCCCTAAAACAATGATTTAAGTAATTCAGCATTAGGTTTCATTTGTATTATCGAACTAATTATACCACTTAAACATCCTCTTAAAAAATCTTACCTATCTTAATTATTATTTGGAGCCATTTAGAAAGAAGTTTTCGTTAAAAAAAGATAAAGTTCCATTTAATTTTGAATCAAATCATTCTTCTCTATTTCTATTAATTATGTTAATTCTTCAGAAATATCCAAAAATTCCTTTTATAAATCCTATTTCATAAATCTCTCATCATTCATTATATGGAAACTTAATATGACTTTAGATAGAGATGTTGTAAATTATAAGATATACAAGCATTTAAATAAATCTGTTCTAATATAGATCAAACAGCTTTTCAATAACTTTCGGATTCCCTCTAAAATTAAGTTGTATGATTTCATGACCTTTTCTGTACTTTTATTTAGTTTGTAAATGTTTTCTTCTTAAAAAATAAACCACTATATGGCAATCATTATTTCTTAAGATTCTAATTAATTAGCAGCAACAGCAGCTTTAGTGCAAATTTTTTCAACATAGTAATCAAATTAAGTAATGAAAATTTCTATGTCTTAAATATCTGACTTTGAGTTTCCTTATGAGTGTGAAATTATTCTATGAGATCCACAACCACCTCCACGCAATGTAGATGTTGTCTACTTCATTAAATCTGACAAATTTTTTAAAGTTTAAATAATAAATCCATAAATAGTTATATAAACTTATTTATTATATTAATAATAATAATAATAATAATAATAATAATAATAATAATAATAATAATAATAATAATAGTTTTTTTATTTGGTTAATTGCTATTTTAAAAAAGCTTCAATTTTATATTTCCACTCTGTAAAATAATTCTGTCTTAAATGAAAATAATTATTTTACTTCTTTAAATATACATCTTCTCCTTTTATTTCAATAATTTTGTTCTCCTGCATGTTTGTTTATTAATATTTAGTAGGAGTTTGCATCTAATAATAAAAAGGTAAATTAAAATGAATTTAAATAAATAAATTTTGAATTCTTACGCTTATTAGGCAAATGAATTTTTTACTTTTTGAAATTTTGATTACTTTATTGAAAAAAAATTAAGATTTAACTTAATAACTCTTGTTTCTTCGATTTTTCTTCATCAAGGACTAAGAGTATTTATGCTTTCAAGATAATTATTATAATTTAAGGCCCCAAACTGTAGCTTTAAATAAGTTACTAATTTTCAAAATTCTAAATGGCATCAGTCATACCTTGGGTAACTATTTATCTTTCATATATTTCCAACCATCTTTATTACTTTATTATAATTCATACATCTTAAAGTTTTCTTTATCAGGTATTTAGAATTTCAAAATTCTTTCAAGATAAACCTGGGTTTAGTAGGTTAAAAGCAATTTTCATTAATTTGCATATAAGATTTAGATTCCTCAGTAAAGTTTTATCCATAAATTCCTATATTTACTACTTTTCAAATAGGGATGTACATTTAGAGTTCTGTTTTCGATATTTATGGTATTTAAGATCTTTTTCAATCAAATTAAGCCATCTCTTCTTTTACAGATATTAAGACGATTTAATAGCAGATAAGAGATTTTTTTCTACAGCTCTAAGATTTTATATACTTAGACACAAAGATTAATTGTTTTTTGTCCCTGATCGAATATCTTCACTAGTCATAAGTTCTTACTTTAAATAAATGTCTCGTTATTTATTAAGAGTTTAATCAATTTAATTCTCCAATTTAGTTAGGCTAAAAGTTGAAAAAATCAATTCTAGTAAAAAGATTTCATTTAATCATTTTTAATCTTCTTTGTCAAATATTTTATTGATCTTCTAAGTTGTATTTGATCCATTATATGATAATTTTCTCCTTAAAACTTTATTATCATGCTACGTATTAAGTGGTTTACACTCTCTTATTGTTCAATTTAGAAAAAAGTAAATATTTTTCAAACTCCTAATTCATTTATTTTAATGCACAATTTTTTTATTTGAAACTACTTTCGAAAAATATTATAGAAATTCTTACACAAAAATTCTACAATCCTGAATATATATATAAAGAATTTTATTTATTAATGCCTAAACCTAACTTAATTTCGAGCTTCTGTCAAGCAACAATTAATATTTTTGTTTAAATTGAAAAGCTACTTTCATATTAAAAATATGTGTTATTTTTTTCCTTTTATTTCAATTTTAGAAAATTAATTAACATTAGATCTTTTTAATTGTAATCTATTTTATCGAAGATTATTTAATTTAAATTAAAATAGTATATACCTTTTCAATATCAAAGGTCTAATTAAACAAATCATATATCACTTTTAAAACATTAGAAATTAAATATATCTGGGATTGTTTTATTCAATACTTCATGCCCTTCATGATTTATTATATTTTGTTTAAATTTATTATTAGGATTAACATAAAAAGAATGAACTACTAATTTAAAATTAATGTAAGGATGACTCAAAAACACCAAGAGAAGAATAAAATAGACAAAATGCATTCTTTTTATGAATCTGAATATTTTACTTAATAACTACTATAGTATAGATAATAAACTCTTTGCCAAAGAGTGTAATATCTTATTCAGATTACAATTCTCTTAATCTAATTCCTTTATTTTTAAATGTTAACAATCAAACATTAGTTGCTGTTTATGTAAAATACATATCTACATTTGATAAAAAATATTAATTCTTATACTATAGCAGTCAATTGTTAAGGTCTACTTCAAATAGAAAAGATAATTTGTATATTAATAAATTATTATTATTCTTTTATCATATAAATCCATTAGCTAACCAACTAAAAATTAAATAGGATTCAAAAAAGTAGAAAAATATATTGTAAGAACAAGAAAACGAATTTTAAGAATTTTGTTATTTTTTTCAGTGGATTCTTAGAATTAATGGAAAAGACTCAATAAAAAAAAGTTCCTTCATAAATCAATGACTCTGGAAATAAATTTTTATGTCGATTACCTGATGACAGCAATCCTGAGTAATAGATAGTCTCATTTTGTAACAAGTTAAAAATATTTAAGTTCAAAATAACTATAATCTTTAAGAAAGTCATTTTTGTATCAGTGTGCCTTCAAAAGGAAAAGAAAAAAGATTTGATATAAACTTGATAAATTGCTTATGTTAAGTTGTTGCAAAGGTGTTTAGATAAATTTATTAGGTTCTATATCATAAGTTTGTCACTCTATTCGAATCATAATCAGAAGGTTGAATTGAGGATAACATCATAAAGTAAAATTAAGATATTTTGAAGCTATTAAAAAATTTGGATAGGTCTTTTATTGAGATTTAAAGCTTGTTGATTATTACTTAAATCTTTGAAGAATAGAGAAAATATTTAATTAATGATATAACTATAATTAATTTAGATTTCCATCATCAACATAATTTTTATTTGATTAAGTTTAGATTTCGAAACTATCCTACAACTATATATATATTATAGAAGTACAATTTGACAATTTAATGAATCTTCTAATAAGAATTGAAATGTAAGAGCATGCAAAAATATTTCAGGAACCTGTTTTATTACAACGAATGGATGTGCTATGGTTCCAGCATCAGGAACTAATAGGAAGTATATTATGAATTATTAACATCTAGTAGTGTTAAATGTACGTAACTGTTGTGCTTCAATATTAATAGCTTTGTAAAATTAAGTTGTTATGAATGCCACATGGAAGGCAACTACATACGAAGCATCAGAAAACACAATCAGTTTATAGTGTACTAACATTATATTTGAGAAAATAAATATGATACTCTAGAAGTTTGTACAAGTTATGATGGTATAAGCGAAAATGCAGTTGGCAATTAATCAAGACCAGATAATGGAAAGGAAAACCCTTAAAATAAGAATGTGAAAGGTGTTATTAATGCTAAAAATTTTCGAGGTTTTAAAGATATAGCCAAATAATGCAGAGCCTAGACATGTGAAGAGAATTAATCATTACGAAAACGGAAGCTCAAGCAATTTTGAAGCCTATATTATTAATTGAGAAAATAAAACCCTGCCTTTTATTACCATATTTTTTCATTATTTACAATATCTCAAATTTTAATATCTAATTATTTGTTTAAAGCTTTCATAAAATGGTAGCCACGCTCATAAAATCATAATAATTTTTATGTCTAAACTGTGAAATTGATAAGCATTTATTGAATTATGATCTCAACCAACTAATACTAGAAATTGAATAGTAATGGAGATAACTAGATTAGGGCATATAAAACTATNTTAAGAAAGTCATTTTTGTATCAGTGTGCCTTCAAAAGGAAAAGAAAAAAGATTTGATATAAACTTGATAAATTGCTTATGTTAAGTTGTTGCAAAGGTGTTTAGATAAATTTATTAGGTTCTATATCATAAGTTTGTCACTCTATTCGAATCATAATCAGAAGGTTGAATTGAGGATAACATCATAAAGTAAAATTAAGATATTTTGAAGCTATTAAAAAATTTGGATAGGTCTTTTATTGAGATTTAAAGCTTGTTGATTATTACTTAAATCTTTGAAGAATAGAGAAAATATTTAATTAATGATATAACTATAATTAATTTAGATTTCCATCATCAACATAATTTTTATTTGATTAAGTTTAGATTTCGAAACTATCCTACAACTATATATATATTATAGAAGTACAATTTGACAATTTAATGAATCTTCTAATAAGAATTGAAATGTAAGAGCATGCAAAAATATTTCAGGAACCTGTTTTATTACAACGAATGGATGTGCTATGGTTCCAGCATCAGGAACTAATAGGAAGTATATTATGAATTATTAACATCTAGTAGTGTTAAATGTACGTAACTGTTGTGCTTCAATATTAATAGCTTTGTAAAATTAAGTTGTTATGAATGCCACATGGAAGGCAACTACATACGAAGCATCAGAAAACACAATCAGTTTATAGTGTACTAACATTATATTTGAGAAAATAAATATGATACTCTAGAAGTTTGTACAAGTTATGATGGTATAAGCGAAAATGCAGTTGGCAATTAATCAAGACCAGATAATGGAAAGGAAAACCCTTAAAATAAGAATGTGAAAGGTGTTATTAATGCTAAAAATTTTCGAGGTTTTAAAGATATAGCCAAATAATGCAGAGCCTAGACATGTGAAGAGAATTAATCATTACGAAAACGGAAGCTCAAGCAATTTTGAAGCCTATATTATTAATTGAGAAAATAAAACCCTGCCTTTTATTACCATATTTTTTCATTATTTACAATATCTCAAATTTTAATATCTAATTATTTGTTTAAAGCTTTCATAAAATGGTAGCCACGCTCATAAAATCATAATAATTTTTATGTCTAAACTGTGAAATTGATAAGCATTTATTGAATTATGATCTCAACCAACTAATACTAGAAATTGAATAGTAATGGAGATAACTAGATTAGGGCATATAAAACTATTAAAAGAACATAGCAATTGATATCAAGAGAAAAATGTGGATTCAATAAAATTACATCATAATACCTACAAAAGTAAAAGATTAATGTTGTGACAATGTGAAGCCTAAAATTGATAAAAATCTACATGACTTTTATCTTAATATGATGTAAATCTATAAAACTATAATTGCTAAAATGAATCTAATTTTGAAATTAACTCTATATAATTTATTTATAAGTACTGTTTTAATGTTAAATCTAGGATTATCTTTTTCTATTAAATTTTAATGGATTCATATTATTTGTATAAAATAGAATAGAAAATCAGTAGAAAGAAAAAAAATGATTTTAATATAGGTATATTATTGTATTCCAAATTATCCCCTTGTATTGAGATATTACTTTTAATAAAAAAATCCTCATTTTTATTGTAAATTATATATTATTTAATATAGATTAGAATTACTACTCAAATAGAGAAGTTGTCAAATGATTTTTTTTTTTTTATAAGTAATCATTATTGCACATTCTTCTCTTGATTAAATCTCTTCTAATCAATTTCTCTTTATATCTAAATGCATGTGCTAATTACCTTTCTATTTATAATGGACTTTTTAAAAGAAAAGAGTCCATCAAAAAAATTAAAAATTGGCTAGTATCAAAATTCAAGTATTTATTTGTTCCATATATCTTGCGTTTCATTATATAATCATATAAAAAGTTAGAAGAGTAAATCTAAAAATTAAAGAATAAATCTAAGAGTTGTTATAATTTATAAATTAAGTTTTGAAAGAATAAATTTCTGAATAGATATCAACTAATTGGATATGTATAAATTTAATATAATTTAATTTAAATTCAAATTTATAAATAATTACATTTATTTTTATTAACTAATTTTAATCCTTTCAGATAATTATTTTGAGTTTTATTATAATTTAATAATTAATTAAAGAAATTGATAAAAAATATAGATAGGTATTAGAAGCTGCAGAAATTAGATATTAGATATTAGAATTAAATTAAATAATAATAATAAGTATAAGATATTTAAGCAAATATAAAAAGAGCATAAATATAGGTTTAAATAAGTTTCTACATTAATATATAAAAGGGAATTATAGTAAATAAGTGAAGAAATTATAAAACTTTAAGCATTTGTCATTAAAAAAGAAATTGGATATTATGTAAATTTAAGTTCATGATTATAATGATGTTGTGAGTTTGTTGATAATTTATGAAATTTAAAGCTAAAAAGGATGGTTCATAGATAATGCAATTTAATAATTTTGTATAGCTAATATGTTTTTGTTCAATAGTTATAAGGAATTTGCTAAAATAAAAATAAAATATTACCTTTGTTATAAAAGGCATCAACATTTTTTGGATCAATTGAAATAGCTTTATCATAGCAGATTATTGATTGTTCATATTATTTTAAATTGTGTAAACAATTACCTTAAATTGAATTATGGGTATAAAACCTTTGTTAAAATAGGCATTAAAATAATTTGGATCAATTGAAATAACTTTATCATAGCAGATTATTGCTTATTCATATTTTTTCAAATTGTATAAAGTATTACCTAAAATTAAATTATGTAGAAAAACCTTTGTTATAAAAGGCAATAACATGATTGTGATCAAATGTAATAGCTTTATCAAAGCAGATTATTGCTTGTTCATATTATTTCAAATCGTTTAAACTTAAGCCTAAAATTTAGCTTTGGAGATACACCTTTGTTAAAATAGGCAATAGCATGATTTTAATCAAGTGAAATAGCTTTATCATAATAGAATATGGCTTATTCATATTATTTCAAATTCTGTAAACAAATACCTAAAATTCAATTATTGGTATAAAACCTTTGTTAAAATAGGCAATAACATTATTGTGATCAAATTTAATAGCTTTATCATAGCATATTATTGCTTTTTCATATTATTTCAAATTGTATAAACTTAAGCCTAAAATTCAATTATAGAGATTAAACCTTTGTTATTTTAGGCATCAACATAATTTGGTTCGATTATAATAGCATGATCATAGCATATGATTGCTTGTTCATATTATTTCAAATTGTATAAGCTATTACCTAAAATTAAATTATAGAGATTAAACCTTTGTTATTAAAGGCATCAACATAATTAGGATCAATTGAAATGGCTTGATCATAGCAGATTATTGCTTATCCATATTATTTCAAATTATGTAAACTATTTCCTAAAATTCAATTATCGAAATAAAACCTTTTCCATTATAGGCATCAACATGATTTTAATCAAGTTAAATAGCTTTATCATAACAGATTATGGCTTATTCATATTATTTCAAATTCTGTAAACAATTACCTAAAATTCAATTATAAGTATAAAACCTTTGTTATAATAGGCAAGAACATAATTGTGATTAATTGAAATGGCTTTATCATAGAAGATCATTGCTTATTCATATTATTTCAATTTTTGTAAACTTAAGCCTAAATTCAATTATCAATATAAAACCTTTTCCATTATAGGCATCAACATATTTTGGATCAATTGAAATGACTTGTTCATAGCAGATTATGGCTTATTCATATTATTTCAATTTGCGTAAACTATTACCTAAAATTCAATTATAGCGACAAAACCTTTTCCATTATAGGCATCAACATTATTAGGATCAATTGAAATGGCTTGATCATAACACATTATGGCTTTTTCATATTATTTCAAATTCTGTAAACAATTACCTAAAATTCAATTTTGGGTATAAAACTTTTGTTAAAATAGGCATTAAAATAATTTGGATCAATTAAAATAACTTTATCATAGCAGATTATTGCTTATTCATATTATTTCAAATTGTATAAACTTAAGCCTAAAATTCAATTATGAATATAAACCTTTGTTAAAAGAGGCAATAACATGATTTCGATTAAATGTAATAGCTTTATCATAGCATATTATTGCTTGTTCATATTATTTCAAATTGTATAAACTTAAGCCTAAAATTCAATTTGAGGGATAAAACCTTTGTTACTATAGGCATCAACATAATTAGGATCAATTGAAATGACTTGATCATAGCAGATTATGGCTTATTCATATTATTTCAAATTCTGTAAACTATTACCTAAAATTTTATTATGGAGATAAAACCTTTTCCATTAATGGCATCAACATGATTTGGATCAATCGAAATGGCTTTATCAAATAATTCGATTGCATCTTAACATTAATTCAGCTAATATAACACAAAACCTAACCATAATTATTTTTTCACCTTTTATATATTGTAAATGACTATTTTTGTTATTCACCATCACACCTTCTTCAGCACTCAAAATTGCTTATTAATATTTTTTCTATTCACATAATGAAATTGCTATTAATTATTTTAATTTATACTTTTCATCCCTAACGCAAAAACATTATATTTATCTAAACCTAAAATAATATCACAATATATCATAATGTTTTGATCAATATCTATTTTTTTTTTTTTTTTATCAAATTATATCATACAATATACTTATAATATCAATGTAGCTATATTATTGCTTTTAATTCTTAATTTTTCCTATAGAGTGATTAGAGCTTATTCTTAAAAATTTGGATATTCTAATTATAATTCTTTTAACAATTAAAAGGATTTATAATTGTTATTCTATTACATTAATGTAACACCTTATTTTTATTTTAATATACTTTAGTAAAATTTTGCCAAATGATTATTTGCATCTTCTTATAAAACTTTCTCAAATTTTACTAAAGCCCTTTAGTATTCCTTTTAGTTTATTAATTCAATTCCTTGTTTTAACCCTAATTGTAAAATATTATGAATACAGAGATTAATAATTTCTTTCTCAAATTAAGTAGATTTGATATTTGTATTCCAAAACTTTACTTTGCCAATATTATCAAGAAAGTCCTTGCACTTTTATACTTTCAAGTTTTTGGCTATCTCCTAAAACTTTTGCTATTCTTTTAAAATAATTTTGATTGTTTTTTCATATTCTAATTTAAACTATTGAAACTTCCAATCAGCTTATTCTAACATTTAATCTAGCTTATATATAATTAAATCTAGGAGTATATCGATTTTATCAAATGGCTTGCAGTCATTTCTACAATTTAAATGTTTCTGAGGATTTATTAAACAATTAACACAAAATTGTGATTTAGGTTCTTGACAATCAGGATAAAGGCAAAAACCGATAATTTAACTACCCTCGTGTTCTAAGTTTTGACAAAAAAACATTTATATCTTTTTTAATTTAAATATTATAAATCTTACTCATAATATATTCTATAAATATAGTTGTATTATATATTATAATTAACAAAATTTAGTAATAATTAATCATTGTAATTCATATTATGGTTTTAAGATTATTTGAATTTTATGTTTTATAATGAGGAATCAGATGATTTAATTGAAAAAAAAAATTTGAATTCTTTTTATTCAAACTATTCTTCTATTATTTAATAATCTCTATTAGATTCTGGTTCATTACTTTAAAAATATCCATCCTTTATCATTTCCTTTAGAAAACTTGAGATTATAATCATAATAATACATTCCACTTTTGAACTTCTGATCTACATGAGCTTAAGAAGTTATTTTTTACTTGAATAAATATTAATCCGTATTTTTTCAGCAATATTTTATATTTAGAATTGGGTCTTATTTAAAAACAGAATTATTTTCCATCTTAAATTTAAAAAATGATAAAACAAGATTAAAATTCCCTCAAAGGATAAAAATATCATCAAAGACTAGTAATTTTTAATTTTTTACATTAAGTTAATCATAAAAAGAAAATACCTTATCAAATATCAAACTTAGTTCTTTCTCCAAATAAAAGTGCATAAGAAAGTCAACTTGAAAGATAAATTATTTTTTTTAATAATATGTATGTTTCTTTCATATAGCTTTTGAGAAATTATTGAATTTATTATTTGATTAAAAAGGAATTATAAAAACGATACCTATTACCCACATCTTGATTTTCATTTAAAATAAATCAATTATATAATAGTCTCAATTCTATATATTTATTATAAAATCTCTTAATGTTCATATTTCATCAGTTTTTGTTTTGGTTTCAATTACCTAACAAAAGTTTCATTATTAAACAATGAAGAATATTATAGTTTAAAAGTATATTGTTTTGATTACTTAACTTTTGCTTGATAATTATTGTATCATCTTTATAAATTTCGTATTACTCTTCCTTTGATTGGATTTAATGAATTTATTCTATACTAATTTAGTTAATCATTTCTCAATCTATTTAAAGATAATTTTGAGAAAATTCTATCTTTGACTATAGAAATCAACTTACCTGAAATGTATATTCATCAAGCATATAACAATATCAGCATCAAGCCTAAAAATTCCTTGTTTTTTATTTTTTCTTTCCATTATATCTTATTATTTTATAAAAATGAATATACAATTAATAATAACTAAGTCAATTTTTTCGGCTGGTGTGAAGAATTAAAATTTTAAAGATCTTAACAAAAATCAAAATAAAAAAAAGCATATTATTTAATTAAATTTTCGAGACAAGTAGATGAGTTAGGATTAATATTGATGGAAAGTAATAATGATGGTTCTGTCGTATATCTACTGAAAAAGTTTCTAATAAAACGAGAAAATAATTTTTATTCGGATAAACATAAACTTTTCTGGATTGAGAACCAGAAACCTAAATTTTGGTACAAGATAATTTAAAGAAAATTCTTTCATTATTTAGTTTGACTAGATTCAATTCTATTTGATTTAATAAATTAAAATCATTAATTATTATATCTTTTATCTAAGTTTCAATTAAATTGCAGTTTAAATATCAATTTAAATTTAGTAGGATATTAATCAAAGCCTTAAATCAATTTTCTACTAAATTTTATTTCAATACAAAAAAAACAATTTATTCACCTAATATCTTCTTGATTACATAATTGTGATAGAGTTTTTTCCATCTTCTTCTTAAGTTTGCTGAACTGGGAAATAGAGTCCATTAATTTGCTTTTTACTTAAAATATTAAATAATATTATTTCAATAAATGAATATCAAAATTGACTAATTCTTATTCATTAGTATCAGCTTTAATGAGATTTTTTCTTAAATTGCAATGAATTAAAAAGTAAGTTTTTGATCTAATTAATTATTTTTGCAGGATTTATCATAATTAATTGAAGTAACTTTTAAAAATCCTAAGAGTACTAAAGAATTTGAAGCCAATAAAACTGGAATATCTCATTTCCAAAAACTTCTTAGGGTGATTGGCAAGATGAATTTTAACATATTTATGTCTAAAAAAAGCCAAAAAATATAAACAGCCTAATCCTTAAAACATTAATCAAGAAAATATTTAACAAAAAGTTTATGAAATGTTATCTAAAGAGCTCAAAAACAGAATTATTTTTGAAAAAGACTTTAAAATAACTATTAAAAATTCAGGAACAACAAAAAGTAAAAGCTGCGTTAGACTTAATTTCATTTATTATCTAAAGGTAAATGGATACTTCTACTAAATCTAATGGTATTTTATTTTGTCAATAATGCGAAAATACTATAGATGAAGATAATTGCACAAAGAATATGGACGATAGTGAATGCTTTTACTATGGAATATGTTTTATTTGAAAGCTTTAGGCTAATGTGATTAACAATGCAGTTGGATTACATCTATAGTTGATATTGCTTTTATAACTGTTCATGATAATATTTATGATCTTAAATTTTTGAACAGCTTCTAGTTAAAGCTAAATAGAATATTTTAATATCGAATTAATTTAATTGGCTTGATATTTTCATTATCATCATATCGTTTTAATTCTTAATCTACATAATTTACAAAAATTACTACTAAATTAGAATATTGGCAACCAAATTCTAAATTCATTAAGGATCACTAATGAAAATCAATTCCTTAATATAAATATAATTTACATAATTCAATAATAAAATTATATTTTCAATTAATTATGATAATCAATAACTTAAAACCTTAATCCATTCTTTTCCTTATTGTATATAAGATAATTCATAATTTAATGAGAAAGAAATACAAATTTAAGAAGTTAGAGTAAAAATCATTAAGCAAAATTAAATATTTTTATTAAAATTGGTTAAATATCATTTATATAATTAAAGAATAATAAGATTGCTAATTCATTTTATAATTGATGTAGTTTTAATAAATAATAAGTTTACATAATTATAAAAATGGGATCAATTGTTAAATATTGATTACTATATTCTTCAAGCTTCTTTATATTCTATCTTCGATGAATTAGATTAAGATTGAGATGAAATATCAAACTTTACTCCATAAACAACCCTTAATCTATAGTGAGTATAAAAATAATCTTGAAATTTTATTATCAATGTAGTAAATGTCTAATACTATTGATAATATAAAATTTTTATTGCTCGAACTTCATATAGATACGCCGAGAGATTTGTCCTGCAATTTGTTATCTTTGACTAGCAGCTATAATATAAAAAAAATACTCCGAATTTTTATATAATGTTAAATCATATGCCTTAAAACATATCAACAAAATATTGTTATTTATATAATGAAAATATTTAATTATTCATAATAATGATTTAAGTAACAAACTCTATTTTATGAATCAATTTATA
>CAJJDM010000128.1:0-14611 GCA_905182975.1 Paramecium primaurelia
ATTTATAAAAACCTATTAAAAATTTTTAGATTATAAACAAAATCTATGCATTTACCCTTGAATTGATAAATAATTCATAATTCTAATTAATATAAAAAGAATACTTGCTATTAATATATTTAAATATTAACATACACTTGAATTCTGTTGATGGTCTAACCAAAATATATAGGTAGAGAGGAATGTTGATGATATTATATTAATTAATAAAATAAAATAGAAGATATCAAGCCAATTAGGTTAAATATGGTGGTGGATCGTATAATGTAAGAGGTGATGGAGTTAAGATTGGGTAATGGATTGAGTTAAAAGGAAAATCAAAAGATGTAAATAGTAATGGAGAATATTAAAACGGTAAAAAAGTTGGTACATGGCTTATACTGAAAAGAGATAGGAATAAAATGGAGGAGGAATCAAATATGATTATTGAAATAATAATATAAAAATAGAAAAATAATAATATTTATTTTAAGGCTGTGTAAGGATAATATTCTCTATATATTGAGTTTCGATAAATAATTGGATTTTCTTTATTATTTTCTAGTAAATAAAATTTGTTTTATTTATTAAATATTCTAATTTTAGCTTTTTATATGGATAATATTCGTGCTTTAATTTAGATTAAATATTTAATAAAATAATTTTATTCAAAAAATATATTTTAGAAAATTTTTATATTGTAGATTACTATCCCTGATATAAGAATTTAATTAAGAGTACCTTATCTCATAGAGCTTCTATTTGAAGTCACTGAACAAAATCTATTCGAATTAAAGCTAGAGTTCTTAAACTGACGAAAAAATTTTCTCTTCATTATAAATTAAAACTAGTAACCATACAATTTTTATTTCAATTAGAACCCAAGGCTATTAGCTAACTTTTGATTGAATTAAATTAGTTAAAGATGATAAGATCAATTGTAAAAAATTGTTAATTTAGATGTTTTTTTAAGGTTTTGTCATTTTCTTATTTAAGTTTAATTAATTTTTAATATATTCTCTAGTGTCTATCTTTATCATTTGCCTGTAAGTAACGATTTAAAAAGAGAGATGAATTAGATTATATTTTTATGATCATTTAACATCACCTTCAAGATTTATAATCTATTTAGATTAATAAAAAGGAAAACTTTTTGATGATTAAAATCAAAAGTCACAATTTTCCTTTTCATACAATCCGTAAGTATTTTTTGATGAATTATGTTGTTCTAATTGAAATGAAAATTTATAAAACTTTTAATTACACAATGTTAATCTAAATAATTTTTAAAAGCATTCTCTATAACTGTTCAATAAGTGATTTGAACGAATAAAATGGTTTTAGCAATATATTCTGAACATGGAACACTTAATATAAGAAAAAATTGTACCTTATTAATATTTTTGAAATCCTCAATAATTCTATTCAATTTAATTTAACAAAAAGGACAAAGAAATGAATCGAAGACTAAGTTGTACTCACCTAAACTCTTCAAGTTACAACAGAGATAGCTCTACATATAAATATCATTTAATGAATGAAGTAACAATATTATTAATCCTTCAAGCCCATTTTGAAACAAAAGAATATGTTGATTAAAATTAAAAAAAATGTCAAAGTGTCATGAACTTTTTTCAAAATATTTTGAATGAAACAACTTTTAGAAAAAATAATAATCACAAGATAAGAAAGTCACAAAATTTTTTAAATTCAAATTTAAAAAGGGAACAATAAGTGTAACCCAATAAATTGGATGGTCATGAAAATTGTGTCTGGAAAGAAATACTTTAGGTTTGTTTAGGATGGATAACTATTGAATCAGATGATAACAATCTAAATTAGAAGAACATAGAGGAACTGTTTAGTTATATGCTTCTCTCTCTTAATAGTACTACATTAGCATCAGGTAATTAAGATAATTCAGTTCTCTTATGAAATATTTAGACAACAGTAGTATACTGACTAACCGTAACTACTAGGTCCATCTAATCAAAATTTATTATTTTTTCCCTTAAAATTGCTTTATTAGTATATATACTTCAAGTTGATCTTTAAGGTCAAAAAAGACTAATAAAGATATTTTTCTTCATTCAAAATACCCCAGTATAACTTTCTATTTTCTGAATGAATTATTTAATTTGATAACACTTAGGTCACTACTAATATTATTATGGCATTTTATCCTAATTGCCAATTTTGAAAGCATACAAACTTGAATGAAAAGGTTATACTTCTATTCACAAAAATAGTATTTTATTTATTAAATTGAATTAAAATATATTAAAATTAAAATTGATTTTACTACTAAAATTTGATTAAAAGTAATTTGAAAAAATCTTCGCATCTAATAGTTAGTATATGTTCCAAAATTCCTTATTAAATCTAAATTAGTTCTCCAAATTCTTTATCATTTAAATCAAATACCACAAAACTTAAGATATATATATATTATTTTTTCTGATACAAAGTTTCCTTTGTATACTTATGTTTTAGATTTCATTTTCTAAAATTTTATTCAAAAAGTACAATTAAAAACCAATCCGAAATCAAAAATATTTTAAATTTAAGTTTAATTAAGAAATTAAATTAGATTGGAATCATTAACTAAAACTCAAAACAAATTAAATTGAATTATGATTTAATAGTTAAATTAAATTTGCTATGTTAAAGCAATAAATCTCTGGTTCGAAAAGTTTTTGGTTTTCTACTAAATATTATTTTAATGTAAAAACATTATGGATTAATTTAATTTATAATTAATTTTTTGGGATAAGTTATATTTTCTTATTAAAATAAGCTCCTATATTTATTAAAACATAGCAAACCTTTGCTGACTAAAGATTAAGCTATTTATTGTTTCCTATTCATAATTTAAGAGAAAGGAACAATTACAATAACTTAATACTTTGTCAACACGTTTTATATTTGAGAACTGATGAATGCCTACTTATAATACATGAATATCATTTAATAACAGATGAATTCCTTATAATACCAAGAAATTATAATAGATGTAATTTAGTACATAATCTAAATTCTAGAATTTTACAATAATTATTTTAAATTTTGTTATTTTTATAATAACAAATTAAGCTAATCAATTTTAAACATACGTAAACCCAACTTATTATAAATTGAATATATGTTAAATTCTAGTTCTTAACTAAAATTCATTTCAAATTATATCAAATATGTTAAGTATAAAGTATTCTTAATGATCCATAAGTTTTATTTGGAATTTGATTCAGTATGCTTAGATTTCAAATGGAGAATTTAAACTATTCTTCTTATGCATCATAGCTCCAAAACTAAATCAAAATATGTTTTTTCACATAATTTCTATATTTTTAATTCTAAAATTAAAAATCTAAGTAATGAATACAATAAAGTTTCGAAAGCAGTTATATATGAACTCTGCTTTTCCAAAATTCAAGCGATTAATCATAAACATAAATAAGATGATTTAATGTTTCCATAAAATGATTTAGAATATAAAATTCATGAATTCTTGAATGCTATTTCAGCCTAAAAAATTGATCTTGATCTCCTTTAATATACCATCTATTAAAAAATCCATTTGCTAAGAAATTGATTTTTTAATTAATATATAGATTCTCTTGTGTAGAATATATTTACACTCTTTCTCCTCTTGAATGAATAATCATTATAAATATAGATAAATAAATAAAGTAAATTGTTTTTTATAAAAAGAGAAAACAGTTCATGTATTAATAAATTTTTTATTGTAATATTATGGTTTAAATTTAGTTTGGTAGTTTATCCTAACATTTAGTATAAGAATTACAATTCTATTTTAAAATTCATTGCATCATGATTTATGAGAACAGATTGTTCAATACTAAAGAAACAGCAATATCTTCATATCTTTTAAAATGGCTGATAGATTTATACATTTAAAAGCCTTAATTATCATTTTTTTAGGCCGAATAAATTCAGTTTTACTCTATATTGTACTCATTTTAGTTAACTTATTTTGGAGTTAATAAAATTATTGCAAATTTTATCATCTTTTCACAGGTAATTTCTATATATATAGTTTCTTGCATCTTATTTTCCTAGTTTAATCAAACTAAAGCTTGAAGTTTAAACATTATCAACAATCTTTTAACTCAAATAATCATGTATTTATGTTAAGAAATCAAATATTTATCATGACTACTTTATGAAAAATTTCACCATAAAGCTCAGATCACCATAGGCTTAATGCAATGTTAGTTTAAATTTGAGTTAAATTAATGAATTTTATTTAAGGAAATGGTAAATTATTCAATGAACAGTTTTTAATTCTAGTTATCTTACTTAAATGACAATAATATCAATCTTTTTAATAAAATTTAACAATTTTCTCTAATTTACTTTTATAAGTTTTATCTGCTATTTCGAGTGCTCAATTATGTAACTATATGTATTATCCAAATCAATTTAAGTTTTGCTTGATTAGTTTATTTAGGACATACAGTGTATTCTTTAGGAGTCCATACAGTCTAATTATGACTAAAAAGTAATAAGACTTGATTTCGGAAAATTAGAAATTCCTTCAATTCTCTCTAAATAATTTCCTTCTAAGTCATCTTTCCAAATTTTCAATTTTCAATTATTCTATAGCCTTCCAAAGCTGGGTATATTTAACACTCCAATATAATTGTGCAAAGAGTTTGATATCAAGTCTGGGTTTATTAGCTTCTTTGAGAGAACAAATCTAATCCCCATTTATAAATACAAACAAAATTTGCCATTCCACTTCGAAACCGTATGTTTCATTAGATTCTGATGTGCCTTAGAGGATAAGATATACTACTCTAATAAACTTTAAATTATCGATTCTGATTTAATTATTAGTGTTTGTAATATATTACACTGTTAATATTTTAATTGATAACTCATTAAATCTCTCATAAAACCATCCTTTATTAGATGTTTTGCTTTTATCAAAAGATCCTTTGTTTTATTCAAAGATAGTGAATCATGCATGTAGCTAAATAAAATTAATATTTAAAAAGAGCTTAGAAGATTTGCATAAAGCGTAAGGCTAATTTGATGACAAGAATTATATCTAGTTTTGAGTTCCATTAAAATCAAAATTTGATGATGTTAAAAAAAGGTAGATATATGTTAGTAAGCCTTAGAGTTTCATTTTAATTTTACATTAATTAATTGAAACCATTAGAAAGTGTGTAACTATATCTCTAAAAATTTATAACATATCTATATATGATAAAATTTGAGCTTCAAAAAAATTATAACAAACAAACAATATTCTATTAATTTATCTTCTTGATGATGCCTTATTAGAGTTTTTAAATTAAGACCCAGCTTTGGTCATTTCTTCCCCATCTTACTGAAACAAATATCACAAGACAAGATGGGCAATTTTTGTTGACTAATTAGAATATGATTAACCTAAATCAATTTTTACAAAGGGAAACCTTTATAGAAATAGGAAGTCACTTATGGACTATCTAAGAGTAAATTTGGTAACCATATTCGAATCCAAAACTAGAGGATTTGGACAAAAGTAATAGAAATCCACATTAGGAAAGTATAAATTCTGATTGGGATTATTCATTTAACTGATATTAGGTTAGAATACAGAATCATTCGAGAACAATTTCGAAACGGATCCCTAGTAACTGGGGCTAAGGCTGTCAGTATTTAAAAGGTCAAAAAAAAGTAAATTTCTTGTTATTATCCTTTCTCTTCAGTTCCAGAAGTAATCTGAATGATTAGACTTACATTCTAAAATGTTGGACTTAATCATTAATTATTCTTTCAATTAGAATCTTTTTCAATTTAACAGCAAAATTCTATAAATTTAACAAGGTGATTCTAAATCATTATTGATAGCTTATCTTTCCATTTGAGCTATATTTGGTGCATTCTTGTTTCTCGGAATCATTCTCTAAACTAAACATTATAAATTAGATTATTCCAATTTTTAAATGTCCAACTTCTTAGACTAACTGTTGTTAGTTAAATAACGTCATATGAAATTGTTTTTTTAAACTTTAGAGATAGTAGCAATCCCTTTGTAAAATTGAATCTAATCTCTAAAAGATCTAAATCTCCTTTTTCGAATCTTGTATCATCTCTGAAAGGTTGCTTCAGTTCTCTTATGGTCTATTTTGGTATTCTTCTTCATTAAGTTCTTCTTAAATCCCCTTTAGTCTCTCAAAGCATAGGTAAGGAATTTGTTTCTAATCAGTCATGTATTCTTATCCTCTCCGTAGGATGTTAATAATTCCTCTTTCCTTGTCTCTTTTGATTTTTATAGTAAATAAAAGAAATTTGTGGAATGTCTTTTTGCTCGAGTTCTCAACCTACAGAATTTAATTTTTGAACAGTTCTTCCAATCCAATATATTTAGGGGATTTAAAATTATTAAATTATTATTTGAGTTTCCATTTTATCTCTTTCTTCTAACTATGAAAAAAATGGTCTTTTGCAATATTGGGTTCTGCATAGATTCATTCCTTTTTATCTGAAATGATAGGAGATTATTGTTTTGAAAATATTAAATACTGATTTTTTCAGATAAAATCCATTCCCCTTTATAAATAAAAATTCGATTTTCAAAAAACAATCAGAAATTTTGTTCTCTTTCATCATTCTCTGAGTCTCTAGTTTAAGATACAGATTGAAGAGCTTTATATGTAATGATAAAAGAGATCGATATTATCAACATGGACAGCCAAAAATATCTCCTAAATTTTTAGAAAAAGCATTATATATATTACCCTATGACATAATAGTAAATAAAATTTTTAAATTGTCCGGCATAAGGAAGTCCTAATTCCCTTTCTATTTGGCATATTCTTCAATTTCTTATTAAATATTTTCTGAGATGCTTTTAGGGAATGCAAGATTAAATAATATTTAAATAGTAATTTTAATAGAAATACAAAATGTATATTAGATGTACCTAAGCCGATCATAGAAATTAATAAATAATGGGCTTTTGTATAGATAGTATTTGCCAAGATTAAAGGCCTTATTGTAATTATTGCTTGCCTCGTCATGGTCAACATCTACGAAATTAATATCTGTAGAACTTCTAAATGAATGGATTTAGCATCGAATCTTTAGTGTTTAAAATGCATAATAGAATATTTAAGAGTGCAAATTAGCCCTTGATAATCTTCTTAAATTTTTGATACGTTATTTTAACTTTGATACATAATAATTTCCAGATATAGGAATATCATTAGATGAGACATTAAAGAAAGAAAGGAATCTTAAAAACTATAAGGAATAATTTAAATTCCAAATTCTGACCCCAAAATATTGATTTTAGCTTAGCCATAACACCTAAATATATCTAAATCAAATCAAAACTATATAACCTTTGAACTCATGAATTAAAGTTCAATTCCATAAGAAGATAAATGTTACGCTATTGCTATCAGCAAAGATAACTCCATAGTATTAGCTGGATTTGGTAAAGACATTAAAGTATTTCGACATGAAAAAGGGTTATTAAATCAAATTTAATTATTAAGTGAGCATAAAAATGATGTATTGACTTTAAATTTTATGAAAAAGACTAATAATTTTGCATCTGGAAGTTTTGATAATTTAATAATAATTTGGTAGGAGACTGAACATTATAAATGGAATTGTTAACAAAAGTTAAATGGACATTCAAGTAGGATATTTTGTTTATTGTTAAATAATATAGATGATCTAATAATATCAGGTAGTTATGATAAAACAATAAAATTTTGGAAAAAATAGAATTAATGGATTTGTTAATAAACTATAACTGATCATACTAATTATGTATATTCATTAAGTTTAAGTGAACAATAAAATAAATTGATTTCTTGCTCAAAAGATTCATANGATCGATATTATCAACATGGACAGCCAAAAATATCTCCTAAATTTTTAGAAAAAGCATTATATATATTACCCTATGACATAATAGTAAATAAAATTTTTAAATTGTCCGGCATAAGGAAGTCCTAATTCCCTTTCTATTTGGCATATTCTTCAATTTCTTATTAAATATTTTCTGAGATGCTTTTAGGGAATGCAAGATTAAATAATATTTAAATAGTAATTTTAATAGAAATACAAAATGTATATTAGATGTACCTAAGCCGATCATAGAAATTAATAAATAATGGGCTTTTGTATAGATAGTATTTGCCAAGATTAAAGGCCTTATTGTAATTATTGCTTGCCTCGTCATGGTCAACATCTACGAAATTAATATCTGTAGAACTTCTAAATGAATGGATTTAGCATCGAATCTTTAGTGTTTAAAATGCATAATAGAATATTTAAGAGTGCAAATTAGCCCTTGATAATCTTCTTAAATTTTTGATACGTTATTTTAACTTTGATACATAATAATTTCCAGATATAGGAATATCATTAGATGAGACATTAAAGAAAGAAAGGAATCTTAAAAACTATAAGGAATAATTTAAATTCCAAATTCTGACCCCAAAATATTGATTTTAGCTTAGCCATAACACCTAAATATATCTAAATCAAATCAAAACTATATAACCTTTGAACTCATGAATTAAAGTTCAATTCCATAAGAAGATAAATGTTACGCTATTGCTATCAGCAAAGATAACTCCATAGTATTAGCTGGATTTGGTAAAGACATTAAAGTATTTCGACATGAAAAAGGGTTATTAAATCAAATTTAATTATTAAGTGAGCATAAAAATGATGTATTGACTTTAAATTTTATGAAAAAGACTAATAATTTTGCATCTGGAAGTTTTGATAATTTAATAATAATTTGGTAGGAGACTGAACATTATAAATGGAATTGTTAACAAAAGTTAAATGGACATTCAAGTAGGATATTTTGTTTATTGTTAAATAATATAGATGATCTAATAATATCAGGTAGTTATGATAAAACAATAAAATTTTGGAAAAAATAGAATTAATGGATTTGTTAATAAACTATAACTGATCATACTAATTATGTATATTCATTAAGTTTAAGTGAACAATAAAATAAATTGATTTCTTGCTCAAAAGATTCATAAATATTAATAATAGAATAGTCTAATTTGGATAAAGGGTGGAGTGTTAAATAAAAGATAAAACTTGATTCGTATGGATAGAGATTATGTTTTATTAATGATAACTTATTTACATTCTAGCCAATATGTAAAGAAAAGATGTAAATATTTGAAATGGATGCTAATGATAATTTGTATAAGATGACTAAGGAAATTACAGTAAAGTGTGGTTCAACTGTTTGTGAGTGTTTATTTCCATAATAATACTTAAAATCAAAATTTCTCTTGGTGAATAAGAATGGCAAGAATGTGAATTTATTAAAAAAGAAAGAAAATGATGACTTTGTAGTTGAATAATCTATTGAATTTAGTAGTCCTAATTGTTATGGTTAATTAAGTGATAATGGAGAATATTTGATCACTTGGGATAATGAATCAAAGGAAATATAAATTAGAAAATTTAAGTAATTCTGAAAATTATCATATAAAATATGTAAAAATATTTAAAGTTTATTTGTTGTGCTTAATCTCATGAAATATAATTAATTAGTTGTGGCTTTTCAATTTGAGTTAATTAAAAGAAATACAGTAGTAAAGTAATAAAATAAATTATAAGGCTATTTTTTATTTTAGATATTCTTTGAGAAATCTATTATCTATAGTTTGAAATATAATTATTGTAATTGTTGAGTTCGTATTATATTATATAACAAATGGAAAACCCTCATAATTTATATGAAATTGCACGAATATAATAAATAATAGTTGTATTAATTTCATTAGCTATATATAATCTAAGATAATCCTCATAATTTAAAATGTTGATAGAATAAGGTAGAACAATTGGAATCTTTGTTCTCAAGATCATTTAATATTGAAAAAATATATGAAATAGGTACCTTTTTACCTCCCTAATTATAATGAATTAATAACATCAAAATTCTGGAAAGAATCCGATTCTTGCCCAAACAGCTGGGAATTTAGGACCTGACCCTTCCTCTAGCCTAATCTAATCCTTATCATAAGCATTTTGGTGCTTGCAAATATATTTTAGGGAACAGAGATGGATAAGGGAATCTCCTTTCTAACACTTCGATATTAATGGGCGATGAAATCTTTTCCCTTCACACCGTGTATGAAAGGTTTTCAGAATTCCTCAATAGGTCAATTAATTACCCTCCATTGACTTAAAAGCTATCAGTTTGTCAAAAAATATTCAAGTTATCTCAATTTTTTGTAAATAGATCTAGCGACAATCAACTCAAATATCAACAAATGAAAATTTGAATACTAAATTTTTGGTTTTTGTAGATTTGCTAAATTTTATTATTAGAAATTGAATAGACTAGAGTTACTCATTTAATGGTTTGTGGAAAATTTGCTTTCAATTGCCAATTTTTCTATTTAAAAATGGTTATATCACTGTAAATTTTTTCATGAATTTGGATATCATTTTGAATGCTTTTAAATTTATTTGAATAGGACTCAAATTAAAAAAGGATGTAGGCACAACCTTAAGATATAGTATTGAATATACAGTAGATGTGTGGCTTTGATTGGTTATTATAGAGAAGTTTAATTCATTTAATATTAATGTTTTAGGAATGGTTAATCTACTTATAACACTAGTGTTAAATTAAATACTTGAGGTGATAATGAGAGATCTGGTAACTTATATACATTATTATTTAAGGTTAACTAGTAGAAGAAGTTCATTAGAGAGCTATTTTTGACATTTTTAATTTTCTATTGCCCTAATTAGTGGATAATTCTATAAAATGTTTTTTGATCATAAACCACTAACCATCATTATCATTATCTTGGATGAAAGTTTGTTCCAATAACCGAATTGAATAATAAATAATAAATAAGCCCCTGGCCTCATTATAGAATAACCAAAAGATATGATTATTAATAAACAAATGTTTTATTAAGAGATTTACTAAATAGAAGACTATTTGATTGAGCCTCTAAATGGAATTTAACAACAGTATTTCCCATTCAAGGAATTTAAAACCATTAAAATGAAGGTTCAATAAAAAATATTATATTATTGAAAATAATAATTTTTTATGGTGTTACAAGAGGATTATGTAATATGCATTGAGGATATACTCAATATCTAGAATATATAGATTATCATTTAATCAGAGGTTGTTCCTAAAAAATCTGAGATGTGATTTCCCAAGAATGCAGTAAAGAATTTAGTCTATAGGTCAAGGTTTTCTTATTATCAAAATTTAAGCACTTTAAATCTTTATCCTTCTTAGAATGGTTTAGTATCTCATTTAAGATGCCCTATACCTAGATTAAATGATATAAATTGAAGTCTCGGGGGATCGGTTGCACAAAAATTAAATGTCAATTTTCTAAGAGTTTTAAATGCTTACAATAATGAACTTAGGAATAAGATTTTCGAAATTCCAAAAAAAGTAGAAATACAAAGGCATCTGTATTGAAGATAAATTAAACTTTATTTAAATGTTTTAATTTATGAAAAAAAATTAGTTGTTTGGGCCCAAAAGTTAAGCTCTTTTTCATGCTTGTTAACGAGCAACCAATTCTTGATTTTACTTCACTATTCACTAATGAGTTATATTTATAAATAAGAGTTATATGAAAAGGGAAACTTTTAAAAAGAAATTAGGACTAGAAAATCTAGATAAAAAACAATAAATAATAATTCGAATCCTTCTCTCTGACAGTTGAGTTGATTTAAACCTAACAAATTTAGTATTGAAGGAAATGATAGGAATTTCTGTTATGTTCAATTAAAATAAATTTTTTGATACACTTTCAGCAAACATCTATTATGTTTCTATCGTAATTTTTAAACAATATTTAAATAATTACTCGAAATGGGAGCTCTTTTCTGATTTATTCACAATTATTTCGAATCTCCTTTAATCGAGGAAATCTATAGTTGAAAATGAAATAATATATTAATAAAAAAAATCTCTGATTGTTTAGTTTTCTATAAACTATTGATAAAAATAAAATTTTTGAATTTGATTTCTCGGTGTAACAATCCTTAAACTTAATTTTCTTTTTTACTAATAACATTATAAAGAATGTTTCTCAAAATATGGTTCATTTTTATTTGTACTTTTGATATTAAAAAAAAGTCAATTTGTTTTCAATTTTTCATAATATTCTTTATTCTAATACAATATTTTTGCAATCTATTTTAACACAGTTATGAAAAAGAATTTAACATCAAAAAAATTATTTTCATCAATCATTTCATTTACTTTGTTACTAATTATCTTAATAGCTAGTTGCATAAATTAAAAGTGTATTTTTTTCTTTGGTAAATTTTTGTCACTCTAAATTTGCAAGAAATGTTATATCTACTTGCTATAGTAAGTTATATAAGCAGATCAAATTTTAAAAATTTGTAATTGCAAAACCAGTGCAGTTTTTGATTTGTGTAAAATAAATGTATGAAAAAATTCTTTAATGTTCTGAAAACCATATTTTGAGGGTTATTTAAAGTTAAAAAACCCAGGAAAAGTACCTCTTAAAATGAAATTTAAGGATTCTTTAATAACATTAAAGACTGAATTAGAATACAACTTTGTAATAATTTAATCACTTTATTTCTTGAATATTTAATTCTAATGGTTTAACATTTGAATCTTTTTTTATACATTTAAGAAAATTAGAGCGCTTTATAATAAAGAAATGATAAGCTATAAATTAATTATAATGTAAGTTATAAAAATTACATACATATAAGATAAAATTTGAAAAGGTTAAGGATGAACGAATATTCAACTTTTAAAATTAAAGTGCTATGATAATTATTCGAAGCAAAATTTGTGAAAAAAATGATTTTTCTCAACAATATATTAATTCATAAAATTAATCTGAAAATTAATAGTACAAGAAATAAAGTTTATAGTCTATTAAACTGGATTTATTCAAAAAATTTATTAATCCATAAATTCGATTTCTAAAATTGATTACGATGATATAAAGATTAATTTGAAAATTTAAAATCCTTATTAAAAAAAATTAATATTAATAGTAATCAGAAACAGTCTATTAATATATAAAAAAAAATTTTTTGTTTCGAATTACAGAACTCAGGAAGGATCATATATATACAAGAATCAAGGAGTCCTTCCAAGATTTTGCCCTTAGTTGTGTACAACAAATACTTACTCTACAAATAAGAGAATAGTTCACCTCATAAAATGGAAGTAAGATTGTAGAAAGAGAGTATAATTTAACTTCGACAGGCTTATGAACTTTGCTATTCAGCCTAATTAATAACATCAGTGAATTGGAGAGTCTGTTTATTAAAGTATCTTGCCGAATAAAGATATTTAATAGATAAGAGGTAAGAGGTCAGATCAAAATTATTAACTAAAAGAAGTTATTTCGTTTATTATTCTGGTAATTATTTTCTAGGCTCTAAAGAAAAATATTTAGAAAATCTTCATAAAGAAGGCAATCTGATAGGATCAACATTTATGAGAGAAATAAAAAAAGAAATAAAGCTGAATTTTTATACCAAATATTTTATGATTATTTAAATATGAAAATATTTTTGAAGTTAAAAATTGTAAATTTCATAAAATACTTATCTTTTTTAATTCAAAATTTATTCAAAATAATTGATTCTATTACAATAACTATTTCATGTCATCTGAAAATAAATAGACTTATTCAATAAATTTGTTAACAATTATAAACTCATCCAAATAATTTTGAGCTTGAATACCTTAGACTTAAAACCTTTTTTTTAATTTTAATCAAAAATTACACTACTATAAAATCTCTTGATAATGCAAAAAATTGAATCTTGATACATTTAAAATTTCTGCTTAGATCATGGTCTAATCATGATAAATATTCTGAAATTATACTCTCTTTTTTGATGTTTCAAAATATTATTCTCTTTTTGATTTTTTATAAAAGAATTTCATAATTGCTAATATGAATTCTCTATATGTTATATATTCATTACATAAATTTTTATTATTAACTTGTTCTCTCCTAATCATTGTATTGTTTGCCGATCGTATTCTTAAAAACCTGTCTCAAAAAAACTAGTTTTTTAAGTATCATATATAAAACTTGAATAATGTTTTCTGATTTATATAAAATTAGGCACTAATTATTTGATATCTGGACAATTTAATATTTAAAAAAATCTATTAAAATAAAATAATAATAATTTAGTATTGCTTTTCAGCCATAGAAAGAAAAAACTAATTCATTTTTTTGAAAAAAAAATATCTATTCACTTCTTATTAGTTTGTATATCAAGTTCTTTGTATTTAATTATAAAAATATATGAATATAAAAACGATTAATTTAATTTAATATATATATATATATAAATATATATTTAATTAATAATTTTTAATAGAAAATGGAATAGTAGGATATAAAAATGTGTTAAAAACATAAATTAGAAATAATTTTAGTTGATTTAGAAAGATAGATAGCTTAAGAAGATAGATGTTTATGTGTAAGATGTATAATAGAAAAAATGAATAAAAAGAAAATGAATTAAATTGATGAAACAAAGAATATGATTAAAGAAATGAAAATAAATGAATAAAATCAAATAATTAAAGATAATAAAAAGAGATTAGATAATTTTAATG
>CAJJDM010000128.1:27983-59573 GCA_905182975.1 Paramecium primaurelia
AAATTGTTTTAACGAAATATTAAATAAATTTCTTCAACTATTTTATATGCTTAAAACAGAAAAGAGTATAAATAAAAGTACTTTAAACAAGAATCTCTGATTAGAAAGATTTAATAATAATTTTTTTAACTCTTATTTAACTTTGCTTTATTGAAATTTTGAAGAAAAATTTTAAAAAAAGAAAAAAATACTAATTTAATCTTATTTATGAATTATCTGAGTAATATCATTTTTTAATTTTTTTTAAATGTGTAGATTTCTATATAAGCCATTTTTTGGTAAAGGTATTCTAATCTTATTACCAGTTATTAATTACATGGTTCTAAACATTTAGTAGCCTTAATTTAGGCTAAAAATAATAATGAATTATTTGATTTATATTAATTTTTAGATATCCTCATAATTGAATCAATTGAATAGCTCTTATATGATATCATTATATAATTTTCTTTTCTTTCTTTAATTTATTATATATATTATTTAAAATAATACTAAATGAATAATAATAATATCATATTAATTATTCTAATATTTATACTTTATTATTATATACCCATAAACATGGATATAAATCATATGTTGTATCTATTTAAAGACTCTATTATGTAATAGTATTATTATAATTACAAATGATTGATTTGTATTTGCTTTGATCCATTTTATATTTTTATTTTAAATGTCAACTTCAACTATTATTATATCATTAATTGTGAATTCAAATGATAATTATTTAGAATCTTTATCCTTGTCATGGTGTGAATAACAATATTTACTTTATGTTATAGTATATGATCTAATAGTATATAATATTTAATTAATACCCACACCCATAAGTAACACCTCCATCATAATTATTTTTTTATATTATCTCTCTAATCCCAATACCAATAAAACAATTCTAATTTAATTAAATGATTTTGAATGCAAATGATGTGACTCCATTTTTAGGAATGACTTAATCACACAAACAATAATGACCATTTTAAACCATTTTTCCATTTTATGTTACTTCACAACTTGATTATTTATGTGTTTATGAAAATGTCAATTACTTCTGATATTATGATGACTATAATATAAATAATGTAGATAAAATACTACTATTTGAAACAATGTTTTATAAGTAGGAACCAAGTTATTTACATTCTATTCTAAATTTTTATAATCTTTATTAATTTATTCAATTGATTCTTTCAATTTCTTTATTTCTTCATCTTTTCCTTTGATTTATTAATCTAATTTATTCTTTTATTCTAAATTATCTTTATTTATTTATTCAATTTAGTCATTCAATTTCTTTATTTCTTCATCTTTTCCTTTGATTTATTAATCTAATTTATTCTTTTATTCTAAATTATCTTTATTAATTTATTCAATTTAGTCATTCAATTTCTTTATTTCTTCATCTTTTCCTTTGATTTATTAATCTAATTTATTCTTTTTTTCTAAATTATCTTTATTTATTTATTCAATTTATTCTTTCATTTTTTAAAAATCATTCTCAAATGTAGTTTATTATTCTTATTTCTCTTTTTAAATAAATTGAATTTATTCTTTTAATTATTAAATTTCATTTAATTTTTAATTGATTTCTATAAATTATTAAAATTAGATATAATCTTAATTGAATTTATTTATATAATTATTAAATTCATTTAATATATTTTATAATTCTTAAGATTTTTCAAATTTATTACTTAAGATTTATTATAAATTCTATATCTCTTCTTTAAGTTTTATATATTAATCTATATTTTCAATGAATATTCTTTATGAAAATTCAAAATTAAATGATTTATACATAAATTATCTAATTTATTCTAATATTTAATTAATATTAGTAGATTCTTATAAATTATCTTCATGTTTATTTTAAATAGATAATAATAAATTATCAATAGAATTAATTACTTTATTATCATTAATAATTATTTAATTAAATTATTAAATATTTATTAATTAATATTATATTAGATGTTCAAATCTAGATTTTAAATCTGAATAAAATATTTTATCAATTTTATCAATATTAATTTAATAATCTTTAAATGTTTTAAATTTATCTATTTAACTTAATTAATTAATTATTTCATTTATTTAATTTAATGTTAATTAATTAATTGATTTATTATTTATTTGATTTTCATTCATTTATTCTATTGATTATTATTAATTATTTAAAGATTATATTAATTCATCAAATATTTAATTATTTTATTATTTAATATCTTAAATCATTTTAAATATTTTCTATTAAATTGAATTTCTTGTATTTTAGATTTCATTTAAATTATTTTAATTTCTCTTTTAATATTAATCCCATTAAATATTTACATCTTCTAAAGGTGTATATTATGCTGGATATTATTAAATACATTTAATACAAGCCATTCTTGGTTATTAATTACAATTTTAATTTAAATTAAACATTATTATTTCTTTTGTGTGTTCTTAACAAATAAATTTTAATGCAGGTGTTTTCTATTAATATATTATAATATACATACATAATCTTATATTTTAATTATTTCATAATTTTATTCATTATTTATTAAATCTTATTCTAATTATGAATTCAATATAATATTTTAATTATTCATTAATTTATTATATTATTCAGAATTTATAATAGATTATAATTATTTTTGAATTTATTCAATAAATTTATGATCATTTTCAATTAATTTAATTTATTATTCATTAATTTATTATTCTTAATATTAAGATAATCTTTCAATATCATTTTCAAAATTATATATAATTTATTATTATTCTATATTTCCTATATCTTTTTATATCTAATTCAATTAACATTTTATATTATTAAATATTTTATCAAATATATTATCTATATTTTATTTAAGTTCTCTTAATATTTATTCAATACCATTAAAATTATCTAATCTCTTTTTATTATCTTTAATTATTTGATTTTATTCATTTATTTTCATTTCTTTAATCATATTCTTTGTTTCATCAATTTAATTCATTTTCTTTTTATTCATTTTTTCTATTATACATCTTACACATAAACATCTATCTTCTTAAGCTATCTATCTTTCTAAATCAACTAAAATTATTTCTAATTTATGTTTTTAACACATTTTTATATCCTACTATTCCATTTTCTATTAAAAATTATTAATTAAATATATATTTATATATATATTAAATTAAATTATTCGTTTTTATATTCAACAAAGAATATCATTTCACTTGCTTAAGAATCAATTATATTATTTATATAATTTTAGTTTCAAGCTAGATATTTGAAATTAATTTATTCAACAATTTAATCATATTTAACTTGAAAATTATCAAATAAATGAATTAAATTTATTAATAAAGCAGTTAAAAATCAATTATTGATATTTTGAATATAAAAAATGAATAGGATCAACTCTCATTTTAGTTTATGGTCTGGCTAAAGAAATAGTCATGTAACATAACAATCGCCTTTAGTACATAATTTCACTAGTATATATATCCCTAAGAAAATTCGAATATCCTATAACTACTGAAATATTAAGTAGGTTTAAAGAAAGATTTTATAATTCGATGAACTTCAAATTACAAAATTGTTATTAAAATTATTATTATTTCAATTTCAACCAAGTCAATAGTTATGTGATTAAATCATTCGAGGAATGATATTTGAGACTCAATGATNTTAAATTAAACATTATTATTTCTTTTGTGTGTTCTTAACAAATAAATTTTAATGCAGGTGTTTTCTATTAATATATTATAATATACATACATAATCTTATATTTTAATTATTTCATAATTTTATTCATTATTTATTAAATCTTATTCTAATTATGAATTCAATATAATATTTTAATTATTCATTAATTTATTATATTATTCAGAATTTATAATAGATTATAATTATTTTTGAATTTATTCAATAAATTTATGATCATTTTCAATTAATTTAATTTATTATTCATTAATTTATTATTCTTAATATTAAGATAATCTTTCAATATCATTTTCAAAATTATATATAATTTATTATTATTCTATATTTCCTATATCTTTTTATATCTAATTCAATTAACATTTTATATTATTAAATATTTTATCAAATATATTATCTATATTTTATTTAAGTTCTCTTAATATTTATTCAATTTCATTAAAATTATCTAATCTCTTTTTATTATCTTTAATTATTTGATTTTATTCATTTATTTTCATTTCTTTAATCATATTCTTTGTTTCATCAATTTAATTCATTTTCTTTTTATTCATTTTTTCTATTATACATCTTACACATAAACATCTATCTTCTTAAGCAATCTATCTTTCTAAATCAACTAAAATTATTTCTAATTTATGTTTTTAACACATTTTTATATCCTACTATTCCATTTTCTATTAAAAATTATTAATTAAATATATATATTTATATATATTAAATTAAATTATTCGTTTTTATATTCAACAAAGAATATCATTTCACTTGCTTAAGAATCAATTATATTATTTATATAATTTTAGTTTCAAGCTAGATATTTGAAATTAATTTATTCAACAATTTAATCATATTTAACTTGAAAATTATCAAATAAATGAATTAAATTTATTAATAAAGCAGTTAAAAATCAATTATTGATATTTTGAATATAAAAAATGAATAGGATCAACTCTCATTTTAGTTTATGGTCTGGCTAAAGAAATAGTCATGTAACATAACAATCGCCTTTAGTACATAATTTCACTAGTATATATATCCCTAAGAAAATTCGAATATCCTATAACTACTGAAATATTAAGTAGGTTTAAAGAAAGATTTTATAATTCGATGAACTTCAAATTACAAAATTGTTATTAAAATTATTATTATTTCAATTTCAACCAAGTCAATAGTTATGTGATTAAATCATTCGAGGAATGATATTTGAGACTCAATGATTTATTTGGAGTTTTACATGTGTTATAAAATTATTTAAAATATAAGATTTAATATTAAGTAGAAATACTTGATTATTTAAGACTTTATAAGGAAACTTAAAAAATAGATTATTAACGAATTATGCTGCATATACTTATTAGTGACCAATATATTGAAGAGATCTTTAGTAAAGCAGAGAAAATAAAAGAGCAAGGTCCTCTATTTTGAAAAAAAGAAAATGGGGGAAATATAAACAATTAACCAAAGTAGGAAACATTTGATACTTATCAAAATGGAGATAAACATGTCCAACTATTTAAGCAGAGGGTATTATTTCTTACATAAAGGCCTAGTGTCATCTGTAAAGCCCTAACTTCGCAAATTAAGTTTTATAATAAAGTCAAATTAGTTCGCATGCATAAATTTTGGGACATAGTTAAGAAGTTACATTTTCAAAATTTTTTAATAAAATTCTCCTTGAATTGCATTAAGGCAATTAAAGATTCAAATAAATTTGTGAATCAGATGAAGATATTGGATGAAATTATATGAATTATTTTTTTTTACTGGCTTAATTTCTTAGTGATATTTTCATTTATCATTCGGTAGAAAATCATTATATTTTGTAATAAAACTCTAACTTAGGTTTATGATAGAAGTTTACATTTGTGAAATAAAAAAAATCAATAAAAAGATTACATTATATTATAAATTTAGGAAATCTGTTTTTCTCCAAACTTGTATTTAGCAAGAAAACGCAATAAAAATCCAAATAAAATTTCTAGAAAAAACTAAAATCATTTTTATTACTTATTCATCAAGTTTAAAATAAATTAGGGTTTAAATTTAGATTATTAATTTCACTAACCTATTTATATGATCAATTATATTTTTTATTTCTGTTGTTTGAAGATAAAATCAAAATATTTTTATTTATCAATTAATAGTTAGACAATCCCCTCATCTACAAATTTTAGTGAAGAAATAATTAATGATGTCTAAAAGAGAAGTAATAATGATTGAATTTTAATTAAAGATTTTCCAAATTATTTTAATCATGAAAAGAAAATTCAGATGTTAATCTAAGCATCAATTTTGTATATATATTTCATATAATTTAAGCTCTTCTTTTACTTAATTATAGAGTATTTGTGAAACTGAACAACTAAACTCTGATATAGTAATTTTTAATTCCTAATGGGTCTCATCCATATTATTTAGAACCAATTAAAAGTTGATTTGATTTAAATTTGAATCACACTAATGAGTTAAATTTAATTATTTTAATATTATTGATTTCTAAAATTTATTAAAACTGCTTTATATTGTTGAATTAGTATTACATCGCAATAAAGTAAATAGATTAACTTTATCAAATGATTTATCAACAATTAATTGAAATTCTCCAATAGATTAAAAAATCTAATCATTTTCTTAATTAGAAATGATAATTTTTGCTTAATATTATTAAGGAATAGCTTTGACTAGTTTGATTGATAGTTTCTAAAACTAAAGAGGTAAGAAAGTTGTTTAAATTTTGATCATAATGAAAAATATACTATTATAGCTTCCACCTCCATCTAAATAAATTTATAATTAATTAATACTTGGTTGGATGCTGTAATTGAATGATTTTTTTGTAGAACTCTCTTACATTGAATTCAAGAAATCAAAATTTCCAGAATTATAATAGTCAAATCCATAAAAGCAATTTGCGAGAGTCTAATTTGATCTAACTATGTAATTAAGGTTTTCGCTTGTAAAATTCTAAAAGAATGAATTATCATTTAATTGTTAAAAGAATCCATTTATTCCTAAGATGACTTAATATCCCAATTAAGTAACATTTTCATAGTTACCTAAAATATCAATAGTAACAGAAGTTGTATTTAAATCTAAGATCTAAATTTGAATTTAAAATACTTTCAGATAAAAATTTACTTTGCCTTTAAAACCTATGCTTGTAATAGACACATATCCTGACAATGCATTAGGGTTATTGTGTAGAAATGTTTTTCGTTTAATTTCAGTCATGTTGTAACAATTAATTACTTAGATTCTTTAGTCGTCAATGGCAAACCACTTAAGTCGTAATTATTTGACTATTCCTGATTTTGGACAGCCAATATTTAGAATAAATGCTTTTTAAAAGTAAATAAATTTTTACATTATTTTTAAACCTATGAAATGGATGTTTGTACTTCATTTTCATCTTAGGTCATATTCAATTACCAAATATTAAGAATCACTTAAGGTATTCTATCGAATTCTTAAAATGTAAATTTGTAATTCAATTATTTTGATTAAGTGCAACTTATCGTATTATTCTCATTTATAGGGTAACCATAATCACGAAGAAATGTTACCATTTAAATTTTTGATATAAGGGCTACAACAATAATAATTTATTAAACAAACATAATATTATTTTATTACTTCATTTGCTTTTACAATAGTAATTATTATTTATTAATTATATATAATAATAATTGAAAAAAAAATCACATAAAGAACTGAATAGTGTTTTCTTTAATAATGACTTTAGTTTTTTATTTTCACTTTTTACTAATCAACCAAAATGTTTATTAAGAGTGTCATAATTTTTTACATTGAAATTTCCTTAAAAACTTATTATTTATCTTAACTGATTAAATAAGTCAATCTATATGTGGATAAGATAAAATTGTAATTAATACAAGAAGAACTCAAATATGGAGCATGCTATGCTGGAAAGTGTTGTTTACTCGTTTTTTGGGTTTTGAAAAAAAAAATTAATTGTATTTCCTTAACATCTTTATTTTTAATGCCTTAAAACTTTAAATAAAGAAATAATCAACCTCAATAAATTCAATTATTAATTAATAACCAGCTGATAGAGATACTGTTAGATTGTGACAATTAATACTATATGAAATTTAATTTTATTGATTAGATATAGATCCTTGAAAATTTTATTTTTCAACAATTTTAAACAATAACATCAGTACATTATCTCGAATAGACATAATCCATTCATAAACAGAAAATATTATATCTTGGCTGATAATTAAACTCCTATTAAAACACTTCTTTACATGCCCCAAATGAATATTTACTACTTGATATTCAAGATAATTAAAATTAGATTCAAATTTATTTATGATGATTTTATAAGTTTGAGTAATTACTTTTTAGGCTTTTTTGGAAAAATTAAGCAGATTCTGAAAAAGATTTATTTAGAAGTAGATAATTTAATTAATAATCCAATCATTTTCATATTAGAAATCAATTCAATTTCTGTCAAAAGTATATTTTTTTAATCGTTTAGAATTGAGATAAGCAAAATAATTTTTTTTTATCTTTATGAAATCGAACTAACTCAATATTAAGGCATATGCTAAATATGGTTGACAGAATCTGAGGACTAAAACGTTTGTCATGCCCCGATCATTTGAAAGGACAGGTAGATAAAAGCTACCTACTTTATTCAATTTAGTATTACTTCTAATGGCATGTTTATATTACTCATAACATTTTCATTTTCAACTTTATAAAAGAAATCCTAGAAAAATTGAAATGCTCACTAATCTAAACATATCAAATTATCGGTCAGAATATTTATTTATCAATTTTTATTTAAGTCTAGCCTCATAAAAACTTTTTAAACATTCAAAAGCTTAAATTCTAAAAAATTTGTTGACTCCTTGATTGTGATAGAAATCTTTACTAAATTCATATATTTCCAAACTGGAACATTGTTCTTTAGACTATTCATAATAATTAATTAATTTACCTCTATTATAATAAATTATGAGTTCAAAGTATCTGATTGGATTGCTTTATAAAATTAATTATTCCCTATTTTTTACTTCCCACATATTTATGAAGAATTCTTACTCAATGCAATTTATTGATTACCTTATAGATATGGATGGCCATTATATAATAGAATGCTTAATCTTTATGTTCCATTTGGTTACAATAATCTCATATACAATATAAACTCTTTTTAATATAAACATTGTTGCTACAATTATCTAATTCTTTAGCTATTCTCATTTAAGCTTACTTTCATTCAGCTAAATTTGAATACACTATTCCTTTGTAATTTTATTTAGATAACAATAATCTTAATTTTGCAAATCAAGTATTCATTAACAAAAATAGTAATTTTGTAATTACTTTGTAATCTTAACATTTCCTGATAAATATTTAAATTTTTCGACCTTCTATGGCTTTTTAATGATGGCAATTGTAATTAATAATTTAAGAGTAGGATTTAAATTATAATAGCTTTGTTTTCTAAATGTAGTTGTCAGCATTCTTATTTTATGTAACAGTACATTAACCATAATGATAGAACTTAATATTAGTATATTCATAACTAGTGTGGATATAATTTCTCCAAAATGAAAAGTAATAAAAACTTAATATTTAATTGGATCTAATAGTAAAGTATGCAAAAATAGTTAATTCTCCAGAGTATGAAGCATAAATAACTTTAAAAATTTGAAATTTAAAAGTTTTTTTTTCTTCATCACCTTAGACTTACAAATTTTAACTGCACCATATTCACTACCTCATATTATTTTTCCATCTTTCTAAAGATTTGTATAATTTAAAGTAATGTTCTTAATAATAGAAATAAATTCAACTTTGGCATTAATAATTCTATTGGAATTTGAATTTTTAGACATCCTACACCAATCTATTTTTGTAAAAACTTATTAGATTAAATGCAGTCAAATTTCATTTCATCATAGCTTTCTAAAATCATGATTCTTTTCATATTTCCGCTAAGAAAGCATCTTAAAATTCTATAATTTAAATCTTATCATAATGATAATTTTGAAATTAAATATTATATTTTAACTTCAATGAATATGAAATAAAGACTTCTTTAATACTTTTCTTACCTCATTTTCATACTTGAAAGTACTTAATCAATAAAAGATCTAATTGACTTTAGATCTTTACTTATTTCTCTTAAAAAGTAAGACCGATATCCATAATGTATAAGATATCCATGATATTATCCAAAATTATTCAAACAAATTTAACTTATTATAATTAATCCTTCATTTTAGCTGATTAAAACTTAAGTTTCTTTTTGTTCAATATTTTTAAACCTATTTTATATTTCCTACCTTCAATTTATTTCAAAATCTGGAAAGATCTCGCCAAAATAGTTTTTTCTATATGTGAATCAATTCTTTATTTTTTTAAATACTTCTTATTCTAAAATGCTTTTCAATAATTCATATCTGTTTCAATAGCGATTGCCAAAAATCTTAAAATACTGGTTCATGAAAAAATAATTAATTTATAATTAGATAGTTGCTTCTCTAACTTACAAAATATTTAGCAAGAAAAACATCCTGTGATTATGATCTGAAAAAATTTGTTTATAACAATCTGCTTTTGATTCCACTATCTAACTTTAATGAATTCTAATATCGATTTATGAAATAAAACTTAAATTATAAGATATTCTCATTTCTTTATTAAATAATTATGAGATTTTCAATAATCTATTAAAATGAATATATAGATTTATCCCTATGAAAAGATTATAAAAAGTAATTTAATCATTTATATATTATTTTGATTTTTCATTGTTAAAACTTACTATTTGTTATATTAAATAATTCGATCTAAACTAGTTCTTTTTAATATCATACTTCTTGACTTATTTCTATCAACTATTTATCAAAAGATNAAAGTAATAAAAACTTAATATTTAATTGGATCTAATAGTAAAGTATGCAAAAATAGTTAATTCTCCAGAGTATGAAGCATAAATAACTTTAAAAATTTGAAATTTAAAAGTTTTTTTTTCTTCATCACCTTAGACTTACAAATTTTAACTGCACCATATTCACTACCTCATATTATTTTTCCATCTTTCTAAAGATTTGTATAATTTAAAGTAATGTTCTTAATAATAGAAATAAATTCAACTTTGGCATTAATAATTCTATTGGAATTTGAATTTTTAGACATCCTACACCAATCTATTTTTGTAAAAACTTATTAGATTAAATGCAGTCAAATTTCATTTCATCATAGCTTTCTAAAATCATGATTCTTTTCATATTTCCGCTAAGAAAGCATCTTAAAATTCTATAATTTAAATCTTATCATAATGATAATTTTGAAATTAAATATTATATTTTAACTTCAATGAATATGAAATAAAGACTTCTTTAATACTTTTCTTACCTCATTTTCATACTTGAAAGTACTTAATCAATAAAAGATCTAATTGACTTTAGATCTTTACTTATTTCTCTTAAAAAGTAAGACCGATATCCATAATGTATAAGATATCCATGATATTATCCGAAATTATTCAAACAAATTTAACTTATTATAATTAATCCTTCATTTTAGCTGATTAAAACTTAAGTTTCTTTTTGTTCAATATTTTTAAACCTATTTTATATTTCCTACCTTCAATTTATTTCAAAATCTGGAAAGATCTCGCCAAAATAGTTTTTTCTATATGTGAATCAATTCTTTATTTTTTTAAATACTTCTTATTCTAAAATGCTTTTCAATAATTCATATCTGTTTCAATAGCGATTGCCAAAAATCTTAAAATACTGGTTCATGAAAAAATAATTAATTTATAATTAGATAGTTGCTTCTCTAACTTACAAAATATTTAGCAAGAAAAACATCCTGTGATTATGATCTGAAAAAATTTGTTTATAACAATCTGCTTTTGATTCCACTATCTAACTTTAATGAATTCTAATATCGATTTATGAAATAAAACTTAAATTATAAGATATTCTCATTTCTTTATTAAATAATTATGAGATTTTCAATAATCTATTAAAATGAATATATAGATTTATCCCTATGAAAAGATTATAAAAAGTAATTTAATCATTTATATATTATTTTGATTTTTCATTGTTAAAACTTACTATTTGTTATATTAAATAATTCGATCTAAACTAGTTCTTTTTAATATCATACTTCTTGACTTATTTCTATCAACTATTTATCAAAAGATAATTATAATTCCATAATAAAAAATTGCTAATTATTTTTAGCAATTCAAGTATCTCTAGTTTCTTTTTAATTTCCTTTAGTTTCAATATACTCTTTGTTTTTTATACTTAAGAATAATTTATATCTAAAATAAATCAATTCCATAATCTAATGAAAAAATAATTTTATAAAAATCTTTTAGGTGGATATCAGCTTATATCTTTAACTTTTCTCTATTTATAGCTAATAATTGTTTTACGTGTTGTAAAATCATAATTATTTACTATTATTCACACTTTCAAAATTGCCAGAGATCAATATAGAACAATTTTTAAGTTGAATAACACAATTGTTAGAATACTCAAAAAATTTACCTCGTAATTATACAATAAAATTAAAATTGTATTCATTAATAACTTCACCTCCACTAATAATGTACATAATTTTATTTATTTCCGCTTATAATCCAGAAAATGCAATATCCCATCTACCAACCTTTTCCATTTTTATATACATCAATATTAGTGATTTTTTATCATTTATCATTATAAAACCCATCATATAAATCTATTAATTTTTCATTATGCATATATTATCCATATGAACCTTCTCCCTTATATTTTTACAAATTATTAGTTATCCCATTTTTAATTCCAAAAAAACTAAACTTTTACACCCATTAACATAATCCCTCTTCAATCATTTTCTTTTGCCTAAAATATTTATAAATACTCTGGATAATTATCATAGGAATTTCTCCACACTCCTACTTTTATTCCTTTATATTGTAAGTTCCACCCAATAATTTATTAGCCTTCCGAATAGTACCAGTATTTAAGTTAATAACAATTAACTTTTCTTTGAAATTATTTTTTCAAGATTATAATATATTTATTCATTTTTATCCTTTTATTTTTTTTCTAAAATATTTTCGAATTAATTATTGAACATAGATATTATATTCATTTTATTCTTTTATGAAATTAAAGATTTTTCGTATTGATTGTTTATTTAAATACTATAAATAAATAAGGTTTTCTTCTTTAGTTATTAATTTAACCTGATAACTTGTCTTATATGTGTTTTGCATGAGTAATTCCTCTTTTTTTTTTAGATTTCTAAAGCTACATTTTTTATTTTAATCTAATTTTATATTATTTCTTCAAAGAAACTTTCCCTAAATCTAATTCAGTTTAGCTATCAAAAGGATTTTTATTGAGGAATTCTTTAATCTTTCATTTCTTTATTTTTGAAAATCTGAAAATAGTTTTGATGAATCACTAATAGTTGAAAATTTTTTGTGATTTAACTTAGATTTAGTCAATTATTTAGATCCCTTTTCAACATTAATTCTGTTAGGGCATCGATTCGACTAAATCTTTTGAAGATACAATTTATTCTAAGGATATTTTGAATCTATAAATGCGATTTGAAATCCTTCTTTATGTTTTCCTTTGTAAATTCATACTATCCTCTAATATGGAGGTGTAAATAGAATTAGTATAATTAAGTTAAATATAGAAAAATGGTAAAATTATGCTAATAAATTCTCGTTTTGATTGATTGTAAAGAGGTCTTAATAATCTAAGGGCAATTTTATAGAAAAGTATAAGATATATCAATATAAATTAAATTAAATTTAATTTTGGATTGTTATAGAGATAAAAATTAGGTTATGGAATAGATAAAATTTTGAGCTTCCTCTTAATATTGTAAATGTATATGATATGTAATTTTTCAAGTTGAGAACTCTGACATGCTCAAATCTTTTAAGACAAATATCAATAATAAAAAAAAATAGTTATGTTCACTGAATTGATTTAATTTTATAAATTTTTCATTATTATTATTCATTCCTATTTTAATGATCATTCCTAATAGACTACTTTTTGAAACTAAAAATCATTACTAGATCAATACTTAAAAACTATTCAAACAACTCTATAAGAAACTGAACTCCTGCATAGTAATTTAAGCCTTTTAATTAAACAATGATATTAGGACCCATAAGGATTGATTTGATTTCAAAAGGAATTTCTTTTTGCAATTTTGATTACTCTCCTTAGCAAATTTAAAATAATGTTCCAATATAATTATATTCACTATAAAAATTAACACAAGGTATGAAAAGTCTTAAAATATAGTCTCTAAATCCCCATGATTCTAAAAGTCATTTAATTTATACAATCCCAAAGTCCTTATTTTTTTAGAATTTAAATAATCTCTTAATTTTATAGTTAAATCAATTCTTGTTATCTTCAATTTTAATGAAAAAGGCCTATATAGATTAAACAAAATGTCGTTTCTACATATCATAGTACCTTCCAAGTAATCCAATAATAAATTTTCTCTTAATTCTTTATTTTCATATATTTCAAATCCATCTAAAACTCAATTGTCTAATTTCCAAATACTAACTGAGAATTCCAATTATTATTTTGGGGGAATATTTGTAAACGTTTTGGTTATTGATGTTGAAAATCCATAAGGTCCAATAAACACCTTTCATAAGTTGCATTACTTATTCCAACTATTGAAAAATCTGTATATTTGTATTCTGTTATATCATCAATTACACAATTTTCATGGATTATCGATTTAAGAAATAAAATTTTGAGAAATGAGATCATTTGTACTACCATTATAAAACCACTTTGAGATAATGTAAAAAATATTCAGGATTTTTAACTTTTATAAACTGCTTTTAAAATGATATTAGGTGGGATTATTAGTTACATTATATTTTGCATAATAAAACTAAATGTTTAGATTAAATTTTTATAAGTGAATTATTTAGTTTTTTATATAAATTTAATTTTATTTCATCTCCTTGGAAAAATATAGAAAATTGCTAAAAATAATGATAGGCAGAATTAAACATTATTTGTTACTTTTTTATTATGTTAGGAAATTATTAATTTTTAGATAGCATTTCGTCTTTTCGTATATATAATCTATAGAAGATTGTTTGAGAATCTAGATTAAGATGTAGAAAAGAATAAATATAAAAGTATAGTTAATCTTCCTTTAGAATAACTTTCGTTTAAAACTTTATTTTATAAAATTTTTTATAAATCAGCCCTTCAATAATACTATCAATATTCTAAAATTATAATCTATATTTTAAATTATATCCATTTTGAATATTATTAAAGAAATGAATCTTGAAACATTAAGAGAGAAGTTAAATACACCATCTTCTTTTGGTTAAAAGCACATACTGTAATAATAATTTATTTCTGTAAGTAAATTTAATAGAAGAATCCCTCTATCGAAGCTTATAATTTCTTGTATGATAAAGTTTCTAATAATATTTCATATGGAAATATGAAATCATATTTGACAAATTCTATTAGTATTCATCATCATCATAAACCATTACACATATTTATTAATCCTTCTAAGAAGTACTTATTCTTAAGACTATTGTTAAACAAATACTCGAATTCTTTAAGTAATAAGCCAAAAGACATTTTTGAATATATGTAATAACTATAAAATATATGGAATTAATTTCATTCAAGGCGAAAATTTCAATGTGCATTAAAAATTTATTGAAAATCTAAAAGAATAGATTTTAGTTATATATTTAGGTATTCTAAATAATCTCAGAATTTATTATGACGAAGTTAGAGTAAATCAATTAATTAGTAATTAGAAAGCAATGCCCAATGATCTGGTTGAGCTTAAGAAACTAGTAACTTATCTAAATGAGAATTATTCTGCTACGATGGATTTAGTAGTATTCAAGTGACTGGAATTCTAATGAATTGCTCAAAAAACAGATTCAGACATTTAGAGTATAAAGATTCTTATTTATATCACTTTGGTAAAATCATTAGATAATAACTAAGGCTATTTAATCAACTCTCCTATCCAAGAAGTATCATGTAAGTATTTAATTTAACAAAAAATATTTATGATACTTTATATTTTTTTTATTCTTCTATAAGCTTTGTGAAATAATCAAGTGATATTTCATATTTTATGGAAACTTATTTTCAGTGTTTTTTTACTAAATTAAAAGTCCTTTATTGATAAACAGCAGTATTATAACTAAAATAAAATTTTATCCATAGCTATTCTTGATTTTTATATCTTTAAAATAAGGTTCTGTCTATTTTCGCTGTTGCAAGGATTTCTAAATTAATTTTAACTAAGTAGATGTAACCTTACTATATGATTTGAAAACTCAAATCAAAAGATACATGTATGTTAAAACCAGCATTTTATTATTATTAATAAAATTACATTTTATCTATTTAGATTTGTCTTTACTTCATGAAGGATAGGCTTAACAAAATTAAGTATAAAAGAAGGTATATTTTAACTTATTTTTAAATTGATATATTTATGAAGGCTATGGTATCTTTATTGATTGATTAATTTGTATTTTAACAACTCAAACAATATTTCATTTAATACTTTGAACATATTAGAATGGCTAGCTTTGCTCTGCTGTAATGTTTCTAGCAAAAGTGAAATAATTATGTAAAAGCAATAACTATTCAAGATATTTACACATTTTATATTTAGATTAATATAAGAAAATTAGTTAAATTAAGCAGTCATTTAAACCATTATCAGTATTGAGCTATCCACTTGATATTATATTATTTCAAAAGAAATTCTTAAAATCAATTTTTCTCAAATTTTGCTTCAATGTAATTGCAATATCTTTTAAAGTATAGAATAATAAACAAATTCAAATTAATCAATATTCTATTAATTATCTTAAAATTTTATTTTAAATCAAACAAAGTATATCCTAATTGTATTAATAAAGAATCCTTTTGTTGGGATTTAATTTGTATAGAGTTGTATGAAGTTTTTTCTAATGGAAAGCAAATGCTATTTATAAATAGAATAATATTTCTTTGATATTTCAAGCACTTTTAGCGTAATTTGTTAATGATTTAAACCAATCAACTTTTAAAAATAATAAATTAATATAATCTCCTTATTTATTAATGATAAAATTCATTTGATATTGTCTTTTCATATTTCTTTCCAAACATTTCAAATTAATTGAATAAAGAAGCATCATTTGAAAGAAATATACAAGTTTATGTTAATTTCTTAAATTTTATGGTAAACATTGAAACAAATTTGGAATAGTTTAATGTTTAATCTTCATCTTTTAAAGAGTTAAATCACAATAACCAAAAAATTAATTATTTTATTTACAACGATATACTAAGGATGCACAAATATGTATTGAATTAATTGTTGATTGAAATAACCTATAAGCTGATATTGTTATTTTAGAGATCGCTTATTTTTAATTTAATTCTTAATTGATTTAGTCAGTAAAAGTTGCCAAAAGTTTATATGAAGGAATTATATAATGAATTATTGGATAGGGACAAAGCTCTGAAAATAATTTGTTATTATTAATTTTACTAAACCTTTTTTAACCAGTATAAGAACTAATTATTTAGGATACTATATTATTTAAGTGAGTATGATCAACATAATCCAAACCAATCTTTGAATCTATGGATTTATACATAGATTGATTATCCCAGCATTAAAACACACAATATTTTTAAAATCATATGAATGGTTAACACAGCTTTATAGATATCCACTTTGTTATTGGATAATTCCTAAGAAGGATATATTAAGAATGCATTTATTTAGCCTAAACTGCATATTCAACAAATAAGTTTTCCAAAAGCGAAGAAGTATAATCTGATATTGTTCCACCACTTAAGGCAGAAGTAATAATGAATTAATCTAGTTTGTTAACTTTTTCCACTTATTTTCTTATATTCTCTAAATTTGTATTAATTATTTCTTTTGCAATTTTAAAACGAGCTCTACAATAATTTTTAGCTGCATCTGCCATCCCTAAAATAAAAGAGTTAGATTTATAATTTATTCATTTATTCTTTTTGATTTCATTTATAATTCTATCATCCAAATCCATAAAAAAAGCTAATGGATAATTATCATTATCGTTTCTATTTAAGATATAATTCTTGACATTTATATCAATTGATAATGAAGCAATTGTATAAATAAAGTATTAATAGTATCTAGATTAATTTTCATAAAATAAATGAATGACATCCAAAAATATCAAAGTATAAATAACAATATTTGAATTAATTTTTTTTGATATAAATTATCAATCTATTGAAAATTTCAGAATTAAAAATTGATATTATAGTGTAAAACTTATAAGTCAAAAAATAAATATTTATATTTCGATATTAATCTTTCAGTCATTTATTATTTAATTAAATGAACAAAATACTGAATACTATTGATAAATTTGATATTTTTGGAGTTCCAATAAATCTTTTAACTAATGCTAAGACTTCTTTATATTAAAGTAGGCTTGGTGGATTAGTTACTATGTTGATTGGAAGCATTAGTTTAACATATTTTTTATATGTATTCATATTATGGATTGATCATTAAATACCTCCTGTTGTGAGTTTTAAGCAATAAACTATATCATATGCAGAATATTAGTTGTCAGACTCTATTATTCAATTAGAATTTTAAGATTTTTTGGGTGGTGTAGATCCGTTTAAAAAAGAAAATAATATCATCACTCCTAAATTATATCGAATTATAAATTCAACTATAGTTGATAAACCAATACCATTATTTAGTAGTAAAGATAAGCCATCTAAAATATTTATAAATGATGGCACTATTGTTTTAAACAATGGAAATACTGAAAATGATGACAACTTGGATATGACATAATTATTGCTTGTTTTAGAAGGCTGTGATAATCTAACTACTGTTTCTGGAAGTTATTGTGCTGATGAAAATGTAATAACAGAGTATTTATCTAAATTTCATGGGTTTTTATTCTTAACTATTTATTTAAATTAATTTTAATATTCTACAGGTAAATTAGAATAAATAAAAAAATAATATTATACAGCTTTCGAACCTTCTAAACCTTTATATTCATAAGTTATGCTTAAATAATAAGAATCAATTATTGACGATGGAATATTATTTACTAATTATCAAAATTACTAATTTTTAAATAATTATGAGTTAATTAATTAACAAGTTGATCATTTTTTCACTTCTTAAGTGGTTAGTTTATTGTCAAATTAGACATATGAATTTAAGAGTTATGGCTGTTATTTATTTAGAATAGATAATATTGCTGTTACAGAAAGTATAACAATGCCAAAGCTAGGTTAAATTCTAGCTTAAGTTGGATCAATTGTGTAAGTAATATTTTTATTAAAATATATTGCAATTTATTATAATAGAATGTTATTGGAAAATGAATTACTACATGATATAGTTACTATGTATTATCCAGAAATGAAAAAAATTAAGTTTAACTTGTTAAATTAAATTGAAATGTAGGATAATCCAGAAAATAGTAGCAATAATTCACTTGAAAAATTTAAATATAAATATAAAACCTTTATTAAAAGAGCTAAGGAAAAATGCAGACTAGATAACATTTTATATGAAATTTCAAGAATACAATTTATTATTTAACAATAATTTGGAGATTAAATTCTATAATAGAGTCATTAATTAGGAGGAAAATTGTCTAATCACTATATGGATCATTAAAATAGTAAAGAATCAAATAGATTAATCATTAAGCCAGCTAATTCTTTAGATATTGAAAAAGACTTTGCCTTATTGGAACCTTTAGAAATATTACAAAAATAACCTTGAAAAAGATTTTATTATTATTTAAATATTATTTAACAAAATCTATTAAACAGTTGAATAATAATATAGTATATTCATTTGGTAAGGTTTAAAGTTATCCTCCGATATTCAAAAATAGCTTCATTCAAAACTATTATAAACAATCTAATTTCTAAAATTTTTTGGATTTCATCGTATTTTATCATTTTTATTAAGATTTTTTTTTTGTTATGATGCTTCATAATTTTTTTAGGATAATAAAAATTATTTATTTTACATTTCGAATATAGTATTTAAATAATGATTAGAGTTATCTGATAAATATAATTTAATTTTGGAATATTTGAGGTAAATCATGTTGTAGTAAAATATTTCATTAGTAAGTGGACTTGTAAAATAGATATTTGTGTGCCTGTTCTTACATATTAAATTTCTTCTTCTTCCAAGACATATTTAGCTCAGAATATTATTAAGAATATATCAATTCTAAGTTATAAAAATCAATATAACTACAAATCCCTCTTCAGATTTTGTCATTAGAGTTTATGATATTTATAAAACCTATTTGATTTAGATTTTTTTGGAAGTTAAATTATATTGCAATTTTTAGAAACCTGAGTTTTAATAATTTATAGAAATGAACTTTTAGTAATACTTTATTAAATTGAATTAACCTTAATCCAAATCATAACTTATTTGTTTCAATAGTGTAACCAAATGATAATAAATAAAGTAATTTCTTTCTTTATAAAGGAGTCTGAATTGCTGGAAAATGATCTATACTTCATAAAAGAATTTAGAAATTTAATTTCAGCAATGTCAATGTGAAAAGGTTGCAGTTGGAATTCTAATCTATTTAAAGTTATCTTAATTTTTGAGACGTTTAATATATGCAGCATTTTCAAATTTTAATTATCTTAATCATCAAAGATTATGAAATTATTCCTGAATTCTCAATAATAACCATCTTTTTGTTATAGATTATACCCAATTATTCTCCATAAATTGTTATAGTTATTTTCATAAATCACTATAGGATTATCATATATTCCAAGTTCTGTTAAGTATGAGATTGATACTTATGGAATTACTAGAGAGTATCTCACTCTAATTCCAAACAAAATTATCTAATAATTTAATCATGTTTCTTCTTTTTTTCTCCTATAAAAGTGTGTATTCTGTTTTATGAACATCATATTTGTATTTGTTTTTTGGTCACAATTTGATAAGAAGATTTCTTCTTCATTAATTTCATCCCTAGAGTTATTTTAACTAAGTTCCTCTTAAAGAGTGTTAAATTATATTTTATAAAGGGAAGATTGTCTTAGATTATTATTTGTAATCCTATTTTCTTTTTAAATTGAAGATTTTAGCGAAATCACTATGTTAAGATATTTTTATATTGTTAGCTTGATTATTATTGATTCTTTTTTATAGCATTAATAAATTGGAAGATTAGTAAGATGATTTCTGAATATAAAGCAACATTTTTTGTTGGCATAAAAAACTCAATTCAATCTTAGTTATTAATTATTAGAATTTTTAATGTAATGAACTTTAATATCTATACTTTATTAATAATGAAATAATATATTGAAATCAAGAAATATGATATGTTAAATTCTCACTCTCAATTAAGAAACTAATACATTTTGTGGATTACTTTTTAATTTTTAGATCTAAATTTTTTATTTGCATTCACTTATGTTTCATAGCTGCTAAACTGATATTTTAGTAATGAAATAAAATTTTGTAATTCTAATTCATATTGATTATAGTAAAATATGTGTTGAATTAATACCTCAAAAAATAACATTATATTAAATCAATTTTTTTTTTTGATAATTTTTGGAGACCTTATATGTATACATAAGTATAAAACTCATTATGCTACCAAATAACCATTTTATACTCTAATTTAATAGTTTATTATAATCATTCAAATTCTATTTGTATGATTATAATAATACATTGTAAACTAAGATATCTAAGAAAATCTACCTATTTAAATGCTGATATTTGTTTGTATAATGATATTCTGTTCAAGATTTAAATTAAATTTGTACTAAATTTAACAACACTATCGATATGTAATATTTATGAAAATTGATTTTGTCTACAAAATAGTATTAGTAAAGAGATAGATTATTAGGAAAATTATGTAGATAGTTATGATGAATCATTAATAAAATAAAATTTATCAATAGTAAGATGGAGTTAAAGATACATAATGAAAAAAAAATTGTTGTATATTTTTAATGCTTAATAGAATTTGACTTTAAATTTAAATTAGATAAGAAAAAAACAATGGTAATAATAAATTCTATAACAAAATGTCTTAAGATAACATATTAGTAATCAATTAATACGAAATCAATATGAATTACTTGATAGGTTCAGGTTAATTTGGGACAGTTTTTATTTGTTAAGATAAATAAAACACATAATTACAATTATGTGCAAAAGTAATTATAATTTAGATTAGAGATAGTTGAAAATTATTCAAAAGACCCTAAGATGGAAAGAGAAATAGGTCTAATGTAGTTAATTAAGCAGAAAGGAAACAATAATAAAAATATTGTAAGAGTTTATCATGTAGAAATTGAAAAATAAAGAATTATTTTAATTTTAGAAAGATGTGAATGCGATTTGCAGGCATAATTCAATTAAAAAAAAAAAAAGGAAAATAAATATTACACCCCTAATGAAGTTATTAATATTTTGAAGTAAATTACAAACGGTTATAAATTTCTTTATGATAATAATATTATTCATAGAGATATTAAACCTTAAAACATTTTATATTTAAATGGAGTATATAAAGTATTTATAGTTATTAAATTAGATTGCTGACTTCGGATTAGCCAGAGTCTATTAGGAAAATGACGACCTTACAAAAGCTGGTACTCTAAAATATATATCACCTTAATTAATATTAGGCCAATAAAAATTTACAAATTCTGCAGACATTTTTTCTGTATTTTCAAATATTATGAAAAGCTTGGGATTGTTTGTTATGAACTAATTTTTGGATGCCTACCTTACAAAATTAGTAATTATTAGTAATTGTTTTTACAATTAGGAAGATTAGAATTTAACCCAGTTAAAATTGATAGATCTATCTCTGGGGTAAATATTAATTTAATTCTTAAGATGACTGAAGAAATTGCAATTTTAATTGAAAATATGTTGAAATATAATGAGAATAAAAGAATTAGTTGGATAGATTTATTTGCTCATCCTTTATTAAATGATCATAAATTCACTCCAATCTAATAAATCATTAAACCACAAATTATGCCAGCGAAGATTTAAACTATTCCTTAAAATATTGTTCCAATGATTTAATAAATCTCTAATTAATCAGATCAATTTTACTAAATTGCAGCCTTTATGAATAATGTTTTAGATTCTCTAGATAAGCATTTGTATATTTATTAAGTTATCTTAGAAATCAATAAAAATAAATACATGCTGATATGATTAAAATAAAATTATAGTTATATTATCTTTCCTCTTGTTTTTATGAACATAGTAAAGCAATTAAAAGTAAAGAATAAGCTTTTCAAAAATAAATGTATACTTTAGCAAATGTTGAAACTGCCATAATAAATTTAAATAAAGCAAAATAATTACTTAAAGATCAAATTAACAATTATGGTTTATCAGCAAACTTTCCACTTAAAGAAACTGTGGCTGATTATAATAACTATTTTACTTAATTAAATAGTTTATTAACAACCTAATTTTTATTTCCATACACAAATAAATGTAATTACTATTTAGAATATTTACAGTATCTTATTTATATTTATGTATCAAGGTTGCTTTTTTCTTTGTTAAAATTAAGAGAATTAAAAGATTTAAGTGACATATCTTTAGTATGTAAATTAATTATAGATACAAAAAACTAATTACAATAAGANAAATAAAGAATTATTTTAATTTTAGAAAGATGTGAATGCGATTTGCAGGCATAATTCAATTAAAAAAAAAAAAAGGAAAATAAATATTACACCCCTAATGAAGTTATTAATATTTTGAAGTAAATTACAAACGGTTATAAATTTCTTTATGATAATAATATTATTCATAGAGATATTAAACCTTAAAACATTTTATATTTAAATGGAGTATATAAAGTATTTATAGTTATTAAATTAGATTGCTGACTTCGGATTAGCCAGAGTCTATTAGGAAAATGACGACCTTACAAAAGCTGGTACTCTAAAATATATATCACCTTAATTAATATTAGGCCAATAAAAATTTACAAATTCTGCAGACATTTTTTCTGTATTTTCAAATATTATGAAAAGCTTGGGATTGTTTGTTATGAACTAATTTTTGGATGCCTACCTTACAAAATTAGTAATTATTAGTAATTGTTTTTACAATTAGGAAGATTAGAATTTAACCCAGTTAAAATTGATAGATCTATCTCTGGGGTAAATATTAATTTAATTCTTAAGATGACTGAAGAAATTGCAATTTTAATTGAAAATATGTTGAAATATCATGAGAATAAAAGAATTAGTTGGATAGATTTATTTGCTCATCCTTTATTAAATGATCATAAATTCACTCCAATCTAATAAATCATTAAACCACAAATTATGCCAGCGAAGATTTAAACTATTCCTTAAAATATTGTTCCAATGATTTAATAAATCTCTAATTAATCAGATCAATTTTACTAAATTGCAGCCTTTATGAATAATGTTTTAGATTCTCTAGATAAGCATTTGTATATTTATTAAGTTATCTTAGAAATCAATAAAAATAAATACATGCTGATATGATTAAAATAAAATTATAGTTATATTATCTTTCCTCTTGTTTTTATGAACATAGTAAAGCAATTAAAAGTAAAGAATAAGCTTTTCAAAAATAAATGTATACTTTAGCAAATGTTGAAACTGCCATAATAAATTTAAATAAAGCAAAATAATTACTTAAAGATCAAATTAACAATTATGGTTTATCAGCAAACTTTCCACTTAAAGAAACTGTGGCTGATTATAATAACTATTTTACTTAATTAAATAGTTTATTAACAACCTAATTTTTATTTCCATACACAAATAAATGTAATTACTATTTAGAATATTTACAGTATCTTATTTATATTTATGTATCAAGGTTGCTTTTTTCTTTGTTAAAATTAAGAGAATTAAAAGATTTAAGTGACATATCTTTAGTATGTAAATTAATTATAGATACAAAAAACTAATTACAATAAGAAGCTGTGATTAGAAAAACCTTGGATTAAAAAATGAATAAATGAAATATATCTAAATTAACTTAATAATCATAAAGTTTATTTAAATATTATTTAATTTTTATATATGCCTTACTATCTTCAAATATTTATTATTATTGAAATAAGCATTGTATTTCTTTTTTTTTAATGATAATATTTATTAAAATTGACTTTTTCATAGGTTAATTATTTTAATGTGGAGAAATCAAATCATAAATGCATAGAATTTAATAATAGTCAACATTTGCTCTATAATTTAGATTATGGACTATAATATTATTTTAAATATATTTTAATTGATAATTCCAAACATAATAATCATATTTCCTTATTTACTGTATATGTTTATTTTCATTCTTAATATTGAAATCTATAAAAAGGATGACATATATCATTAAATATTTTAAAAGTTAATTATTATTAATTGAAGATTATTCAAAACTTCAGCATGCTGAAACTTAAATTATAAAACCTTCTTTCATAATTCCTTTGTAAGAATAATCAATTGTGATAAGAATTATTGATACTTTGGATAAAAAAAAAGAAAATACATGAAAACTATTATGCTACGTATTTAGTAAAAAATTATCATGCTTAATTTTCATAATTATATATCTAAGAAAAAGAAATATTTAACATTAATAACTAATTTATAACAAATATATAATGTTAATAGAATTATTAATAAGGCCAAGGATGTAAATAATTATATTATTGATTCTCCTAAATTCTCTTCATTTTAATTAAACTAACAGATTGTTAAAGCTTTCTACATTCTATTTTTTTTAATTGTTAATTTTCTTTCAGCAAAATTTAATTAACCATCTTTATAAATTGAAATACCATCTTAATTCTGAAACTAATGAAACTCTGTTAATAAACTGAAAAAATAATATTCTTTTTAAAAAGGATTCGTAATAACTAAATAACATAAATATACAAAACCATGAATTACAGTGTATCCATGTCGAAATTCATGCAAAAATTTTTAAATGCATAATTAACAAAAATTCCATATGGTTAAAAGTTATGATTAAATTAAAAAGCCTCATAAAGGCTAGAGCAAAATTAGAAGATTCATAAAATCATGGACTTCTCTAGATCTTTTTATACATAAAAATAATACAAATAAGATTCTAGAGTAAGACATGTAAAATAAAAACTATTTTGCAAGTTGCATGTGAAAATATAGAAAGATTCATAGTGATATGTATGAATACATCTATAAAGTGTAACTTGCTTAAATGAACTAGATTCAAAGATAGTAGATAGTACTTAAGATAAAAACGTAAATTTCATTATATGAAATGTTCATAAACTTTTTATTTATATATTCAGTAATATTTTAAGTTTTAAAGTTCAAATTTTAAATACTGAGAATAAGTTAAAATAATTTGTATAATCATTATTAAATTATATTTTCAACAGTTGATATACATACAAATTAGAACTGTATAATTCTAGATGAATACACATATTATTAACCACATTATTTAAACTATTCTTAATAAATATACAATTATTCATACTTATTCTTCTACTAAAATTTAAAATTATTCTGTATTTTTCATATTAAATTTAATTATCTAGAACTGCCTCCTTAATATTATTTTTAGCCATTATTAAATTGAATTATATCTAGTATTGTTTAACTATTATATACTTATTATTTTTACAAAAACTTGGAGATTTTCAAAAATATAATAATATATCTTATTAATATAAATAATAATACTTGATTTTTAAATAGTATTAAATAATTAATTTAAATATAGATTATGCTTTAATTAAATGTAAAAATATAAAAAAAATATTAATATAATTTGATAAATCATAAAAATATTTATTCTAAAGCTATTTGTTTTTATTTTTAGGCAACAAGGCTCTTATATGTCTAGATTATATAATCTTTTGCTTTTTTGATAAGAATGTAACCATACTTAATTAATGGTGATAGTAATCCAAAACATAATATTGCTATTTATATAAATCCTATAAGGAGTTATTAATTAATTGTAATATGTTTAACAAAATCAGGATGATAAGAGATGCTCAATAGTGTAAAAATTATAATTGGTAATTCAAACCAAAAGATTACAATTTTATCTATTTTATCTTTTAAGAGTTTGGCTATAATAATTATTGCAAGATATATCGTATTTATTAATGCAATTACAATACATTAAATAATTGAATTATCTTATGCTTTAATTAAAAAAAAGAGAAATAATAATTTTTTGATAACAATCAAACCTTGATGTCTGAATATTTTTAGATTGCTTAACTTATTATTCTAAGCAGTTTTAATTATATACGATATTGAGATTGCAAACAGGAATAACATAATCACTATACATAAAGGGATAGAGAATATTGCTCTTAAGGAATTTTAAGGTTTAGAATAGAAATATAGTATAATTTTGAAAAGAACATCCCAACTATTTGCTAAAAACCATATTATCAATCCATTTATTGTAAACATTTTTCCTAAACTTAGTATAAATTAATTGATTAAATAAAGAATAACTGCAATTTTTTCAAATATTTTCGAATGTACTTATCTAATATATATCATTTGACTTGGTGTAAAACAGTTTTTATAATAAAATTTGATAAATGCAAAATAAAAAATAGCAAAAAACAAAATAAGTACTATCTAACAAATTTGACTTTAAAAATTAATTAGTAAATCTGCATTAATTGAATAAAAATAAAATTTGCCAAATGATTCTAATAATTCTTAACCAAATATTAATTAGAATAAATCTACTAAATTAAATTTAATTAAAAAAGGTTAAATTGAAAGTAATTCAGAAGATTCAAAATAAATAAACACATTTTCTGGATAAGCAACATTAATAAATTTAAGATATGACTAATATTACAATGCATCTAAAACTTCAAAACAATCTGATGGGTTACCAGACAATAAAATAATAATACTTGAAACACCAAGAATTATAAGCATCAAAATATTGAATTAACTTGCTTTTGTAGATATTTCCTTTTATTATTGATTTAATACAATAGGATTCTTCAATTTTAATTAAAGTACTTTATTCAAAATTTCTAAATCATAATTATTAATTAATGAGATATTAAAGGAAACCTAGAAAATTAAATCAACTTCCAATTACTTTAGATGTTCAATAGTAAATAAATATTATATATATTTGAATTCTTAAAATGTTGGTTCATCTTAAATATCAAAAGTTATAATGTAATTTTATTTATTAACATTTATAATCTAGGGTTCTAGATTTTATGTTAAATTATCTTAACTTTCTTTTAATTTGATATATTGAGAAGATGTCATCAAAATAAATTATTTATTAAATGTGATATTTAAATATTGTAATTAGATAATTGGATTATCAAATTGGTAACATATACTCAATTCTTAATCATTTGTATAACATTTCCATAAATTCTCAATTTAACATTCTTCTGAGCATCCATCTAAAGATATTTTATTTCCATCATCACAATCTTCATTTAATGATTTAATTCCATCTCCACATTATTCTTAACATCCATTATTTTATAATTAATATCCAATATCACATTTCATACATTATCCTTCAATACAATTTTAACAATAAAGTGAACAAGAATATTAACATTAAAAACAACCATCATAAGGTTCATTATTATTATCATCACATTTTTCATCTGATGCAATAATTTAATCACCACAAATAGATAAGCATTTTTGATCAATCAAATAATATCCAAAATCACAATCAAATTTTAATAACTCTTCTGATTCTGATAATATACATTTACCATCAATACAATAATTACAATACTCTTCACATTAATATTAACATTCAAAACATCCATCAAATGGAATTGTATTACCATCATCACATTCTTCAAGGTCTTAAATTATACCATCTCCACAAATTATTTAATCTATAATAGAATCATCAAATTCTGTATTATCATCATCATTAAATAAATCTTGAACACACTAATAATTAAACAAATTCCAACCTTTCAAGCATTTTATACAATATGTATTATAACATTCTTAACATTCTGGTTAACAATTATGATTAATAGGTAATAACTATTATTAATAATTTAATAAATCTATATAATAAGGGGTGCAAATATTATTTACTAATTAAAATGAAAGATTGCAAATTAAACATATACCAAATTTACATTATAAACAATTTAAAGGACAAGAGAATTTACATTAATAACAACTATCATAAGGTATTTAATTTACATCATCACATTCTTCAAATCCAACAATAATATTATCACCACAAATTGGGAGACATTAATAATTTTAGGAATCATACTACCAAGTTTAATAACATTCCATACATTGACCTTTTATACAATTACTACATCCTTCACAACAATCAAATTGGAAATTGAAACAACCATCAAAAGCATAGATGTTTTCATCATTACATAATTCTTAAACTTCTATGTTTTTTGCATCTATAAATATTTCAAAGTCTCTGATTCCAAATTAAGCATCTGTATCTGTGATATCAGGTATAGTTATTGAAATCAATAAATTATGAATATTATGTAGAAATTATCCATCAATAACAGTAATTGTTTAATATTAACCACAAATCAAATACCACTCATTTATTAAATGATTAGTAAAAAATATTTATTCATCATTGTTAACTTATACTTTCAAAGAGATTAAATTTTCAAGTTAAATAGCTATTAATTTAAATCTTATTCTGATTTCTGAATGATCTTTATAAATTAATTAATTAAATTTAATTACATCTTAACTAACAAAAGGTCCATATATTTAGAAATCTAAATAAATATAAGTTAAACATTACTTCCACATCTAATGATTTAATAAAAAGATTCATCATTTTTTAGCCAACCTTCATTTTCTAATATAATATCCTCCCCAAAATATATACTCATTTAAGCCCATTTATCACATATACCATTCTCATTACAAGAATCACATTATTAAGGACATTGGAAGATGTATAAGGCAAAATCAGCAATCCCCCCAAAAAAGGGTGGCTCATTAATAGCAAAGGGTAACAAAATTTAAATTTAAAGTGTAGGGCTAAAATGTTTATTACTANATCATAAGGTTCATTATTATTATCATCACATTTTTCATCTGATGCAATAATTTAATCACCACAAATAGATAAGCATTTTTGATCAATCAAATAATATCCAAAATCACAATCAAATTTTAATAACTCTTCTGATTCTGATAATATACATTTACCATCAATACAATAATTACAATACTCTTCACATTAATATTAACATTCAAAACATCCATCAAATGGAATTGTATTACCATCATCACATTCTTCAAGGTCTTAAATTATACCATCTCCACAAATTATTTAATCTATAATAGAATCATCAAATTCTGTATTATCATCATCATTAAATAATTCTTAAACACATTAATAATTAAACAAATCCCAACCTTTCAAACATTTTATACAATATGTATTATAACATTCTTAACATTCTGGTTAACAATTATGATTAATAGGTAATAACTATTATTAATAATTTAATAAATCTATATAATAAGGGGTGCAAATATTATTTACTAATTAAAATGAAAGATTGCAAATTAAACATATACCAAATTTACATTATAAACAATTTAAAGGACAAGAGAATTTACATTAATAACAACTATCATAAGGTATTTAATTTACATCATCACATTCTTCAAATCCAACAATAATATTATCACCACAAATTGGGAGACATTAATAATTTTAGGAATCATACTACCAAGTTTAATAACATTCCATACATTGACCTTTTATACAATTACTACATCCTTCACAACAATCAAATTGGAAATTGAAACAACCATCAAAAGCATAGATGTTTTCATCATTACATAATTCTTAAACTTCTATGTTTTTTGCATCTATAAATATTTCAAAGTCTCTGATTCCAAATTAAGCATCTGTATCTGTGATATCAGGTATAGTTATTGAAATCAATAAATTATGAATATTATGTAGAAATTATCCATCAATAACAGTAATTGTTTAATATTAACCACAAATCAAATACCACTCATTTATTAAATGATTAGTAAAAAATATTTATTCATCATTGTTAACTTATACTTTCAAAGAGATTAAATTTTCAAGTTAAATAGCTATTAATTTAAATCTTATTCTGATTTCTGAATGATCTTTATAAATTAATTAATTAAATTTAATTACATCTTAACTAACAAAAGGTCCATATATTTAGAAATCTAAATAAATATAAGTTAAACATTACTTCCACATCTAATGATTTAATAAAAAGATTCATCATTTTTTAGCCAACCTTCATTTTCTAATATAATATCCTCCCCAAAATATATACTCATTTAAGCCCATTTATCACATATACCATTCTCATTACAAGAATCACATTATTAAGGACATTGGAAGATGTATAAGGCAAAATCAGCAATCCCCCCAAAAAAGGGTGGCTCATTAATAGCAAAGGGTAACAAAATTTAAATTTAAAGTGTAGGGCTAAAATGTTTATTACTATGAAGAAAAGTCTTTTATGTTACAGCTAAACCATCACCATTACCACATGATGATAAAGCAATTAATGAGTAAGTCTTATTAATTTATTAATCGTCTACGTTTACTGTGATACTGAAATCTAATCCAGAAGATGAAAAAATTAGAAAATCAATCTAATAAGCAAAATGAGGAGGAATAAAAAATGTTTTAAATATTACCATATTTGACATTCCTCCAAATATTGTTTTACCGAAACATTCAACAATTTATTACTCCACCAATT
>CAJJDM010000128.1:80837-102755 GCA_905182975.1 Paramecium primaurelia
TACCATATTTATATTAATCATTTGAAAACAGCAAAATTATATACAAATATAATTTTTATAAATTGTTCTAAATTATTACATCCTTACAACTATAAAAGGAGTTATCAAATTATACAACATTTTAAATAATTTATTTATTAAAGTGATTGAATCAGATAAAGTAAATAATTATTTTTTCTGAAATTCATTAGTGAACCACATTAGGTAATTTTAGATAAGTTTGAAACTTGGCCCATAAAATTGTTTATATTAATATTTTAATAAAATATAATCATTTAAAAGTTGTGCAATTAATTTTGAATCAAATAGATTCAACCTCAAATAGTAAAGGCCAATACTTAACAATGATTTATAAATATAAAAAAAGCGAAGGAATTTTAATTATTTAAGAAATTTAAAATAATTTGCTTTTCTATTAATAAAAAAATTTTAGGCTTAATATATAATGGATTAACTCAATTTAAGAATGAAAATAAAGTACTAAATTTGATTTGACACAATAAATTAAAATAAAATTCAAGGAAGAATTATTTTATGATAATACTCATCATCAATTTTTTTAATAGTAAATATTATGATCTATATACAAAGATATATAAGATGTATAAGTAGGGAGTAGATTAGAGGATAATTTAATAATTTTTAAAACACCAAAAAAAAAAATAAAACTCACAAAGATGTACTTGAGAAATACAGAAATTGAATCAGTCATAAAACAAAAATGGATGTGCTCAAATCTACAAAATTTCCTTGTTGTTAAAAATCTATCTGCTCTACATGTGAGAATATATTTTGTCAGAAATCCAAATGTTTCTTTAATATCAATTCCCAATGTCATTATAAATATACAGAATCATTTCAAACATTTGTACCAGAGCCTTCCTGTAATGAATTTATTACATTTAATTAACTTATGAAAACAAACAAAAATAATTTAGCTTATGCTAAAAGATTCTCTGTTTGGACAGTCAAAGAAATCACATACTTGAAATTAGCTTAAGAATTTAATATTCCTGCAAATGTTATATTGATTTTTATTAATAATGATGAATTAGTGAAAAAATATAGCCAATTATAATTAAGACTTCTAATTTTGTTAACATGAGTAAGAAGTTAAAGAAATAGCTATTTAAAGAAGATAAAGAGACAACTAAATAAAACAATAATACTAAAAATTCTAATCAAATTATTTGCATAATTATAAATTAAATTAACAATGAAAAAATACCAGGAATCAAATGTGATTCTAAATATACTCATCCGATTGTAAATAATTATATTATAATCTTCTTTCAAATCCACTCTAGAAATATTAAAAAAAATAAAAAATACAATTTGTTTAAAATTTGATGAAATCTGTAAAACTAATTATGATTGTTTTTTATCCACAATTCAATATATAAAAGATTAGTTTATAATTGTCTATTTTTGGTATCCAATCGATTAAATATTTGATAATTTAACGTAGAAATATTTTTATAATTATATTACAAAAATATTTTTCAATTAAAAAAATATATTCAATATATAAAAGATTTAAAGAATTTTCGGTTTTTATTATAAAATTATTGATAATTTCAGCAATTCAAATATGTATTTATGTTATTTGTGTCTTAAAATGGTTCATTGAATGATTCTTGTAAATCAAATTGATTCGACTAATTTTAATTATAAATTATACATAACTAGGCTAAAGCTTATAAAATGGAGGTCTGGAAATTAAGTATTGTGGTGCAACAATTTAATCTTAGTCTTCATTAATCTTAAAGATTTTATCCTAATTCATGTCAAATTACAGAGGAAAGTTTTATTAATTAAACGTAAATATTTATTGATTATTTAAGATCCTTTATATTATTTATTCTTGCTGAATTTCATTCTTAGAAAACATAAATTATTATTTAATTTTTGATTTTCTAATATTTCTTTTATTAAAGGTGTTTTTTAAGCTTTTATTTTGTAAATATATTTAACTAAAAAAATTTAGAATTTAAATTTACTTCTTTTTTCCCAAATAATCTGAAATTTATTAAACTTTTTTCTTGATTGTTTCATCTACTTAATCCCCAAGTTTAATTGATCTATTTTCAATTATCAAATTTTTGAAAAGCTCTTTCATATTCATCGAAATATTAATATATTATTGTGAAATATTTTAATGATTACAAAAAATATTTGAAATAAGCATAGGACGCAAAGATGCTGTGATTTTTGAACCTAATATAAGAATCCACAATACATTTTTTTTTTTGATCTTCTGGTAAAGTTGCTTTTAATAATCTTCTAAAGACTTTCTTCACAATAGCATAAAATTAGTTCTTGACATCTTAATCAGTTCTATAATTGAGCTTTTCAGCAATGCAAGTCTATTAATAATGAATTCATACCCATTTGTTCCCATAAATCTATATGAGCTCAAAGAGTTTATCAATCTCAGGTTTCGTTAGTTTTGTTTTATTGAATTTTTAGTCTAGATAATTTTAATATCTCTCTCTGCAATCTTTAGGATTCCTTTCATAACCTTAATTACTAAGTTATTCAGAGATCAATTACCAACCTTATTTTTGGTTGGCATACAAATTAACAAACTGTTACAAGAGGCCATCCTCCTTTAATAGAAAGTACTTTTACCTGTTTTGACCATGAGATTCGCTTTTTACTTTGAGATATGGAGTGTTTTATCATATAAATTATTATCAAAATGAATAAAACTATTTGAAGATATTTTGCTTTTGAATGTAAATACACAAGGATCTAATTATTTTTTAATATAATGTAATAATCTTTCATTTTTGCTCAATGTAAAAATGTAGCTTAAATTCTTTGATGGAGTTAATTGAACCAAAACTGCTATTTATTGTTTTAAATGTCAAAAATCTACAAAAAATGTTACAAATATTTTATCTTGCCTCGTTGCTTAATATAATCTGATATCAATCATTTTTGTTATTTATATCTCAAACTTAATCCATTTTTAAGCAATCAGAAAAAAATTTTCCTAATTATATATTAATGATCTACTGCTAGACTTTACAAAAAAAGGAATCATTCTCATTTACAACATTTAGATAGTTCTTGATTCTTAAAGAATAATTACAATATTTTCTGAAACATGGTAATATGTTGTGATGCTAATTGAGAACTAATCTGATCAATCTAATCATCATTTAAATTTCAGATACATGATTCAAATAAGTTGTAGATTTCTAGATTATTATTGTGATAATTAATCTCAAAGGCATCGAACATTAATAAATCTGAAAGCTTATCTTAGATTGATAAAAAGAATATATAATTCCAAAATTTATTTTTTAGATTTTTGTAACCTCAATATAAAAAATCATATTATATTTATTTAAAAATATATGTATTAAAACAAATTTCAAATAACTTTGAATTTTATAAATAAGAATATCTAAGGTTCCAATTAACTTCTCCACTCATATGAATTACTTTTTAACAAATTTGCATGTTAAAATAATGAACCAAACCTATATTCTGAACATTTAGGCTGTTATAGGATATTTTCTTTGGAGACAACACATCTAAAATATTAGATAAGAACTAAAAACAATATTAGTCGACTTAGTTGTAAATAATGTTTTTGTAAAACTATATGTTATAAATTGTAATTTAAAAAAATTAGATTAGAAAATTAGGAAGTAATTAAATCCATAAATAACAGTTTTGAAAATATAGAAGAGTCATGATATCAACTTAAAGAAGTGAAAAGTAGTAAAAATAATATTAAAGAAATAGGTGATCTGTTAAAAATTTTATTGAAATCATAAACATAATGATTTAATTGCAAAGAATGCATATTTTGGTCAATAAATTTTAAAGCAATTAATACATCTAATCAATTGAGGGATTACCAAAAATCTTCAAAAACAAACTTTGTATGGGTTGGATTAATATATATAGAAAGTTTGATTAAGTGAATGTGTTTGAGATTCTGTTTATTTTAGTATAACAGAAGATGCAAATCTATCCTGGAGAAAGAAAATTATTATTATTTTCAGCAGTTATAATTATTTTATTCATATTAATGAGTGAAAAATTTCATAAATTGAGTAGTAAATGGACAATATCTGAGAAATATAATGCTAGTTAAAACATAGATTATAAGAGAACTATTGTAGATATCTGTTCTTTTTCAACAGTTGAAGAATTAGGATTTCTGATGAAGAAGACTATATATTCAAAATTATCTGATATTTTAAGTGAGCCTCAAAAATGCAAAATGTAATGCACTATAACAATATAGATTTAAACAATTTAATGATGATAATGCAAATGCTTAAATAGAAGCAATATAATTTTTTAAGAATGATATCAAACCATGGTGGGAGGATGATAATAATAAAAATGGTGGAGAAATTCAATTTGACATTTCAACACAATATTATGCAGTTTATGATTCAATTTATTTAGATATTTTATTATAGATTATAGGATAAGCTACAGAAGAATTACGACATGTAAATTAGATCAAATAATTTAGATTAATGGATTAAGAGTTTTAGATAAAATTAATGCTAAACAAGGTAATAGAATAAGAATTGAATTATGGATGGATATTGATCCAAAAGATTAGGATGAATCTATTGGAAAGTTAATTGAATGGATAGATAGTACTTTAAAAAAGCACAAAATTGATATTGATTAAACTTAATTTAACAAAGTTTCTCACAAAAAATGAGAATTTAATTTGATTATTTATAAAAAATTTATATAAATATGGGATCGGTAGTTTGTACAAATAAAAAAAGTCCACCAAGCACTTTAGCTGAAGCGGCCAATCCATACTTAATAGATGAAAATCATGTGGAAGTCAAAGATAATAATGATAAATATTTTGATGAAGAAGAATTGAGAGAATTAGGAAATAATGAATTTAAAGTTTAAAAAAAGGGAAATAAATGTATTAAGTAAAAATGATATCATTATCAAAGATGGCAGTCATTAAATTGTTATTTAGGGTCTGGTTCATTCGGTTCTGTTGAATTAGGCAAGGATATTGAAAGTGGATAATTTATAGCTGTGAAATAATTATCAATTAAAGGATTCAATCCCAAACAAATTTAAGCTGTATATATTGAATCTTGAAGTAGTTAGAAAATTGATTAATTTGAATAGGAAATAAGAGTATTATCAAAATTAGATCATCCAAATATTGTCAAATATTTAGGAATGGAACAAACATAAAGTCATATCAATTTGTTTTTAGAACATGTATCAGGAGGATCAATTAAATCATTACTGGAAAGGTATGGTAAATTCCCAGAGAATTTAGTCAAAATATATACTAAATAGATACTCTCAGGGATTGAGTATTTACACAAAAATGGAATTATTCATAGAGATATTAAAGGAGCTAACATTCTAGTAGATGCTACTGGAGTTTGTAAATTGGCTGATTTTGGGTCCAGCAAAAGATTATCTTTTGCCAAAGAGGAATGCAAAACTTTTACAGGTACTCCTAATTGGATGGCACCCGAAGTGATTAATGGAAAAGGACATGGAAGATTTGCAGATATCTGGTCTTTGGGATGCACAATTATTGAGATGGTCACAGGCAAACCTCCTTGGTCAGATGAAACTAAAAATTAATATCAAATTATTATGGAAATCATGAAAGGTTAGCCTCCAACTATTCCACCAGATTTAAGTTCTTTGACAAAAGAATTTCTGTCACATTGTTTTTAGTAATTGAATTATATAGAATAATAATAGATAAGAACCACATAAGAGATGGAATGTAATAAAATTATTGAATCACCCATTTATTCCAAATTCTAGTAATACTACTTTCTCTGTTGATATTAGTAATATGTTTAAGCCACTACAAAAATAAATTAATTGATATTAAATTTTATTCTTATTTTGATATATAATTATATTAATGGATTAAGATCTTGAAATAGTATAATTGAATAATAAAATAGGAAAAAGAAATAAATGCTATGATGATTTAAAAGGTTTGGAGATTAAGAAAGCATATTAAGGCTGCCAGACAAGTTGTACCTTCACTTAGAGAGAAATTTCATTTTTATTATTCAAGCATCAGTTTCAATATGAAAGCAACAACTTCCACTTAAAGGTTGGTTATTTTAGATTTTTCTAGATTATTTACTTTTGTGAAAAATAAGAAATTATAATATTTTGCCTTTAATTTATGTGATAATCCAATGTGTTAATAATGGGTAAAACAACAAAGATTAAATCAAGATCCATTACCTTTTATATTCATTAACAAAGTATATATTGGATCGATGGATGAATTACAAATGTTAATTGATTTCAAATTATTTGATCCAATAATGAACTAAGGTTATAAATATTAAAATTTTGTATATAGAATATTTGAAACATTGCCTAGCTTGTATGACTCCAAGAGAATCTTTAGAAAATGAGAAATGTTAGAATTGTTAAACAAATTATATTTTCTTTTAGAAAATAGGTTAAGGAGTGAAAATATGTCCAAAATGTAGAGAATAATAAGATGAAGATAAAACAATATGTGAAAAATGTTAGATGGATTGTATTAGAGTTAACAAAATATTTATACATCTTAAAGAAGTATAATGATTATTAATTACATAAAAAGATGCTAATAAATAATATATAAAATTAGTATAATAAATCAGATATTATCCAACAAATAAAATATCAAAAAACATGGACTAACCAATATAGCAATGGCAACTGTCAAAGGGGATAATAATAGTCCCAAAAAGAAGTATAGGATTCCAAAACCTATTTTACCACATAATCTATATCTTCTTAATCTAAATCCACATACTCTTCTTGAGAGTTCATAAGGAGCTGCAACAATTAAGTACAAAAGGAAGAATGGTAATAAAGCTAATAATACTGAAATGAGGATAAGTGTAAGTAATATTTTTGGTATGATCATCATAACTCTTAACATCATTGGATTCTTAAATGGTTACAGATTGGATCCTTATCCTCCAGGAACTATGATTGAAATGATTAGATACAAACACATCCAAATATGTTAAAAATTACATAGTGATAAGATGAATATTTGCCTCTACATAGCCAACAAAATTAATATTTGCATTTGTAACAAGTCATATGATTGCATCCTCCTTTTTTTTGGATTGGAGCTTTACAACTAGGACAATCAAATATTAGATTATCTTTTCTTGCTTACAAATATTAAGCATCCATAGCTTAAATACAATCCATTCCTTTATGATATTAATTCCCACATTAAAAACAAATAGATTATCCACATATACAAAAAAGTAAATCATTTCCATTACCTATTACATAATTTTCACAATCCTTATAATAATAAAAATATATATTACTGGTTTTGGACACCATCTAACATTTTTGTTCTAACTAATTACTTATCTGTTATAGAATCTCTTATATTTTTCATATATCTTTTCTTATACTAAACTTTTTATTTGTTCATCATTAAATGCAAAAGTACATGTAGATTATGGACAAGTGATGCTTAATACGTTGCCTTTCAAAATATTTTATGTGAGATGTTAAGAGAGACATTCACTACAGAATTCATGTTTACAAATTAGTGGGGCTATGAATGATTCCTTTGGTTTCTCAATATAACAGATTTAACATTCTTATAAATCTTTTAATTCTTTTGATTATTCTTCAGGTTTAATTTCTAGTTTTACTTCTGATTACCAAGACAAACCTGAATCTCTTCTTTAAATTATTTATTTTTATTTTTCTTCTTCAGTCACTAATACTTTTAAACCTTCAGTTTTAATTTCTTGAGATATGATGGACTGCATTTAAGAATGAACTGATTTGCCATTAAAAGATTACTGATTCTGTAAAATTTAATGATAATTTGGATCACCAGATTGATGAGAATCAACATAATCTGTACCTTTGCATTTAAGTGGTATACTCTTTCCTAATTTTGGTCCGTGAGAAACAAATAGTTATTATTAGTAAATTGGCAATACTAGTTATTAGTATTGAGGTTTCTGTTATTCGAACTAACACAATTACTCTATGTGATCCATATTAATAAATAATAATATTACACTTATTACTTTATATTATTATCATCTACATCAAATAAATATAATTAATAAGTATTATATAAACATATTTATAATTTCTGAATTTCAAGATCAAAACATTAAGAAGATTCATTTTTTATAACATATTAATGAATATCAAAAAGACACAAAGAAAAATTAGAGAATTATTATTCATCTATTAAGAAGACATATTTATTAAATGTTATCGAATTGTTTAATAGGTTTACTTTACTATTTATTAAAAATATATTAGAAAATTTTTGTAACATTTTTATTATTTTTATATAAATTAACATACTTAGATACAAGATTGATAATGGATATTCATAATCTATTTATAGATAAATTTAAAAGTTATATTAACATTTAATCGAAAATAGATTAAACAATGACAAAATTAGATACAATATATTTAAAATGTAAACCTGAAGTTACTAAGAATATATGCTCAAAAATCAAGAAAAAATGAACTGTTTAAATTATTTATTCTGTTAAACAAAAAGCAATGTAAATGTAGGGTTCCTGGCTAATCCAATTACTGTCTTCAGTTCTGTTAGTGGAATATCTAACAGATTCTTTTAAACTACTACCTTAAAATACATAAATTAAATATGTCTATCAATAATTAGGTAAATTACTCAATTTTTTGAGGACTCATAAGAACATCTAATCTAATATTAGTTATAACACTAAAAATATACTATAAATAGAGCTTAATATTTAATTTAAGTTTCCATAGTACGTCACATTTCGATTAATCTTAGGGAATGAAAATAGCGATCATCTAAGGCTATAAAGGAGATATTGGACATACCTTTAATCTATAAATTATTTTTAAAATATATGCCATATCTCCTTGATCCAATACTTTCAGCAACTGAATATCAAAGACCAAAATAAAGCGGTCCTGATATTGTCCATCATTGGGGAATTGTAGTTACCAATAAATCAGGTAGCTATCTAGTTCATAATATGCCTGAAACTGGAACAGTTGCTACTCCTGTTTCAAATATGTCAAATAATTGGAAACCTTATCAGAACCTAAAAGTTGGAGACAATAAAACTATTTAAGGAATGTTTTAATCAACTGGTCCTGCAGCATACTTTCCCCAAGGATTTGACAAATACATAACGCAAGGAACATGTTTAGGTGCAACTGAGTTAATGAAATTGTATTTGGCATGGTGAATCCTTTATAAAAATTCAAAATATCTAAATAAAAATTATATGAATTTCTAAAGTTTTATGAATTTGTTGATCTTCACTTACTACATAGTATGATTTTTTGATCATTATAATTAGCAAATCATATGAGTAAGATTATATCTTTATCCATAAAAAATGATATTATTGAAGTTAACTTATAAATATTAATAGTAAGAATGAAGTAGAAGTATATACTCTAAGAATAGGAAAACTATCATTAAAAAGATTTAGTTGTTCCATAATTATGATTCATATGCATATTTTAAAATATATTAATAATGGACGTTGATGTAAAACAAGGTCGTTTAAGACCAGTGAGAAGAAATGGATTGATTAATGGAGTGAATCCTTATCAATCTCTTAGTTGGATATATACTCTATTTGATATAGTTATAGCATACATTTTTGCTTTTTAATTTGAAGACACAGGAATGAAGGTATTAATCTTTTCATTCAGGAACTCCAATTGATACTTCTTACAGTTATAGTTACTTGCATAATTTATTCTTGTCTTAGAGCTGCATTAATAGATCCTACAGATTCAATTGTGAAGGAAGAATAATTATCAAAACTACAAGGGTAATATTAAAATTGATATTCAAAGAAAAGAATTTAAGACAGATATAAAATCATATTGTTTAGTATGTTAAGCACATGTATAAGATAAAACTAAACATTGTTGGAGTTGTAATAAGTATAAAATACTATTTATTAGATGTATATCAAAATTTGATCATCATTGTATTTGGTTGAATAATTGTGTTGGAGATTAAAATTATTCTTATTTCTTTGTTTTAGTATTATCTTTAGTTGCACTTAAAATGTTTAGATTAGGTTAAGATTTTAAATTGCTTTATCTTCAAACTAATTTTGATATTTTAGTTTATATTTGTATAGCAGTAGATCCTCCTGTATTAATTGTATTGATATATTTATTATCTATGCATTTATACTTTAAGTAATAAAATAACAATATATTTAGATGGAATAATATATCAACTTATGAATATATAAAATCCAAAAAAGAAGCTAAAGATAAAATGATGAAAACATAGAATGTACAAAATAAGTAGATTCAAAATGAGAGTACTACTGGTTATGGATAATTATTATCAACATCTAAGCGTTTTGATTTAAAATCACAATTATCTTTAAAAACTGGAGATACAAAAAAATCTAATCCAAACTATTTCTCTAATAAATAAGAAGATGAAAAGAAAAATAATTAATAGACATAACAATAATTAACATAAATTCCAAGTTTATTTACTTCTAAACCTACAACACCTGGAAATGATTAAGATAAAAAATAACAGATTTCATAATTGTCTAAACCAAAAGATTTAGATGATTTAAAAGATAAATAAATATATAATTAAGTGATAGTTGAAGATTCAGAACCATAATTAAATGAAAGTTCTGATGAAGATGATCATTTTAATAATGAAAAAAGCAAGAATCATTGTCCATAAAATAGTCATATATCAGAATTACCGAATAATATTGAATAAATTATTGTTAAAGATGATTAAATAAATGAAAAAGATATGATAATTAAATAAGAGATAGATATTAAACCAGATAAAGAATCAGAAAATGAAGATATAGTATCAAATCAATAATCTCTACATGCATAAGAACCACCTCTACCTTCAAAATGTTATACTTTTTAGTTAGAATAATAAGTAGATCCAAATAATATGATGTCAAATAACAATTAAAAGTTATATTGTACTCAATGAATTTATTATTGTAATAATTAATTAATTAAGATATTTTTATTATATAAACATAAGAATTATTATTATTTTTAATTATTTATATAATATTATAAATTAAATTAAATAACAAATAGATTATATTATAATTCATTATTGATTTTAAGGAAAGAATTTATCTTTTAATTTGTTATAAAATTCATCAAAATGAATTTCATTTTTATTTTCAAAAAAGAATTCTAATTCTTTAACAGTGTTAACTTATTATAAATTCAAGACTTATGCCACATATTGAAAATTTTCTTAAATCACATCTAAATCAAGTATGTTATTTATTTTCAAGCATATTAAAAGCAATAATTTAATTAAAGAACTTTCTTTACCCAAACATTTTTCAAAGAAACAGATAGATTCAACTAAAATTCCTCTATATGAAATTTTATATTCTTCAAAGATCCCATATGTCAAATTCTAATTATCTTAGTATTATAATTACATTATTTTAAAAATCATCATTTTATGGTGGTAGCTATTTAAATATCTAATATCCTTTGTATAATTATGAGAATGTCAACCCTATAAATATTGATTTTTCTTAATTTAAATCTAATTATAATTTCTATTTCATCTTTTTATAATCCTTATCTTTAGTTACAAATTCTTTCCAATCTTATTCATCTATATAAAATATATTTTTATCTTAATTTAAATCATTAACTAATTCTTATTTTAGAACAATAGATATTTTACTCAATGCAAAACAGGCCTTCCATAAACATAAATCATCACTTAATTTTTTAAAATTTATGATCATTTCATTTAATTTCTTCAATAAACCAAAACGATATAAAGAAAAGAATATATTATTCCAGATAGAATATTTATCAAAAGATTCAAAATAAAAAGGTAATATATTTAACAATTCTTTATTAATTTCTTCTGAATCCATTACCATAGTTTAATTCATGTTATATAATGTCTTAATCATAGGAGGACAGAGATTCTCATCATCACTGAAATCTGGTGGTGTTTTAGGTGGATTTAAATTAATTTTTGATACATTGGGTTATTAGATTGATGAAACATATGGTCCTTTATTTTATTAACAAATTATTATATTATTATGAGTATTATTGATAAAAAAAGGAGCACTTTCTTAAATTTCAATATCATATTCCTATCTTGCTTTTATGGTTTCACTTATTATTATACTAAATCTCTAAAACTGATTTTAATAAAAATTTAATAATTTAGAATCAAATTTCTAAGCTATTTTTATGTAATCAATTCTACTATTTCTATTTTTTTGTAGTAGTCCTTACATAAATAACTTTAAATTTTATGTATAATTAGTTTCTGCAATAGCCATATTAATTTTCTCTTCCAATTCTCCAAAATTATTAAGATTATAAATAGGTAATTCTTTACCAACAGTTAAATAGTAAATAACTCTACCTAATAAGAATATATCTATCTTTTCATTCAATTAAGTATTGTATAGTTATTCAGGTACTATATAATCCATTTTTGGATAGTATCCAAATTCCATTAAAACTGGCGTATATCCATTGACTAGAATAATATTGTCAATATTGAAGCATCTACCAATAATTTAATTAGAATGTAAAATCATAAGAGCAGATACTATATCAGAAATGATTTTTAATATTGTTTCTTCTTTGGGTTTAATTAGATCTCTTAATATTTTGTATTCCCCTTCATATTCAAAAGCTTTATAATTATGACTATCAGCACTCTTTTTATATTTTCTCAAATTCTTGCAATTATGAGTAAAGTTTAAATCCTGAATAAGATATTTTTCTAATTCTTTTTTCATTGTATTCTTCTTGTAATATGCAAAATATTTTTGACCTTAATTCGATACTTCTCTTATATCAAATGCCATAGACTTTATTCTGGAGGATTCACCAATTTGATTATTATTCATAAATTAAATTGAGATTTGATATTTTTAATATAGTTCCAATCAATAGAAGCAAGATGCCAAATTATTATAATTATTTATTATTCATAATAATTAATTCAATTATGAGATATATTTTCTACCTATTTCATGATTTTTTAAATATATAATTGCCTATTAAAACCATTCACTAAAACCGAAAGGATCTATTCTTATGTATTCATTAAATTGCTCATATTTTGAAATCTCTTTGACTTTTAAAATTTCCATAATCTTTTTATGACATTCAAGTTATGGTTTAAATAGGATATCTGCAAATGCACATAATATCAAACTCTATCTTATTCTTTGAGTTGTTTATATATTCATTGTAAATTCAATATTTTCATTTATAGAAATTAATATTGCTAAACATTAAGTACGATATCCATCAAGAAATTTGTTTATATGGTCTGAATAACTCAAAGAATTATTAAAAAACTAAATTTTAAATAACTATTATTCTAGGAAATCTTAATTATCTGATTAACCCTAAAGAACCTATTATTAAACACATTTTATTTCATTTTCTCTATTAAATGAAACTTTAAAATGATTTACTGTAATTTTCAATTTTTGTATATCTTCACTTATTGTTTTCCAATTTTATTATCTATATAATTTCCATAAATTCATTTCTACCTCATTTTTATAAAAATATGAAGAATTTTCATCTTCTAATTCTTTTATCAAATGCAAATAAAAATATATTTTACCAAAATTAAGTGCCAATATTGTTAAAGATAATTCTGGAGCACCATCTTGACTATAATCTTTAAGAATACTCATCACATCATTAAAACTTTAAAATTTACTGTATTCTAATTTTAATTAGCACTTCATCAATGTGTCTTCCATAATTATAATTCTATTTGATTATCTAAAGGACTCTTATGTTGTTGATTAGAATGACTCTAAAGATTAATGGGATGGAATAATTAAAGATTCCATCAAGGCAGTCTCAGTAAGAATATAAGTGGAATTCTAATTTTCTCTAGATTCTCTAAAGAAAATCTTTTAGTCTATTATATTCTGTTTAGGTTTGTAAATTCTAATTGTTGAATAAAATTATTATATATCTTAATGACTTCCAAGTAGTTTAGCAAGATCTTTAAATTATATTCGTTTAGATAAATTAAATTGAAGTAATCCAATCAGTAGATCTTTTATAAATTAAGAAGGAATTTTAGATAATTCCATATTTAAATTACGAAAACATGTATCTAAACAGTTTTCTTTTAGTTCTAAAGGCTTTCGAAAATATAATTGATAAAGTATACAACCTATTAAGAATTAATCAATTTCAATTCCATAACATCTATATTTTTTATTCAGTAATTCTGGAGGGTATATTATTAGAGGAGATGATAAGCCAAACTCCATTAAGGTTATTTTCTCTGTTCTTTCATTCCATAAAATATTATTAATATGGAAGCATCTTCCAGGGAGATTATGTTAATGCAAGGTCCAAATGGCTTCCAATAACTATCCTATACATATTAATATTTTGAAATACTTGCAATCATTTTCAATCTATTTTCATCTTATGAATGCAGAGATGAAAGTAATATATCAGTCTCAAATTTGAATAGAAATTATTGCTTATTAATCATTTTAGTATGTTATCTTAAATAAGGAGATGGTATGAATAAATCACACATCATAAACTCTTCGGCTATATCTTTATTTGGTTTGTATCTATATGAATAAAATAAATTATTGATACTCATAAACTATTTCATCTTCGTACTTAATAATATTTATTTGAAATCCAAATGATAATATATTTGATCTCATAAAGATTATTTTTGTATTTTGTTTTATAAAATAATTATATTATTGTTATATTCAATTATATTCTATTCAACATATAATAATATAAACAGAATATCCTTAAGAGAATTTATAACTATTTAATATATTATGTTAAATTAAATAAATGGGTTTTCTTGTTTGAATTGATAACATTTGAAAATGGTTTAATTTTAATTAATAAATTACTTAATCTAAATATGCAAAAACATAATATACATAGTTTATCTGCTCATAGAAGGATTATTTCATCCTCCATAAAACCTTCAGTAAGTAGAATAACCAGTGCACAATCAAGATCAAAATCAAATTATAAAACAGTTAATTAAAATCCTTTTGGATTCTTATTTGAATCTGTTATACCTATTATTTAAGAGAAGTCTAATGTACCATTAAAAATAATAGAAAAATACTTTGAAGAGGGTTATTTAATTAACAATCATAAGACAATAGTTTCCACTTTAAAACATGTGTCTGGAGAAGTAAAGAAATATTTACAATATAATTTTATCTAAGTTTAAGAACTTACTAAATCATTTTAAATTTAAGTTAAAGATCCTAAATTATTGTTTCTTATGTATGAGAGTCTAATAAATTTAGATAAAACTATTATTCAAGATCTATTTGTTAAAAAATAATAACTGGATAATTAGGATGATAATAAAGAACATCCTAAACATAATTTTAGATTTGATATTTTAATAAAATGCATTGAAATATTTAATGAACTTATATCTAGTTTAATAAAGATTATAGATGATAAAGCTATTGCTATATTTATTGAATAAATTTGGAAAGCAATTGTGATAATTTTAGATTTAAATACATAATGGTAATAAGATCGTTTTCAATCACTAGTTGATGAATAGATTGAAGGTTATAAAGAGAAATTAGAATAAATGAAAAAAGAATATAAATAATTAGAAGAAAAGTATCAAATGTAATTAAGAGGATATTAATTAAAATTAGTAATTGAATAAAAAAAGAATGTCTCATTAAGAGAAGAAAATAATAAGATTTGTTAATAATATAATCATTTAGAAGATCAAATTAATGAACTTAGTAATATTGAACATGCTAAAGGTGATCTTTAAAATATCAATTAAAAATTACATGAAATGGATTTAAATTTTATGAGATTCAATAAAGAAATATATGATTCTCATTAATAAGCATCAACTTCTATTAAATAATTAGCTAAGTTATTAACAATTAAACCTATTTTACCTAAATCATTTATATAATAAAAATATGAATAATTAAATATTCATTATAAAGAATAAAAACCTTGTATTGAATTAATACTCAATCCAATAATATCCTAAATTGAAATTGAATTTTATCATGTTGATCAACACAACAAAAAATAATTACCAAATGATTTCCTTTAATTTCTATTTTAAAATCTTAGTTTTTATCCCTCTTAATCTGGTGTTGAATTATATTCATTATGGATACATGCTGATGAATAATAATTTGTCAACAGTAGAATTGAATTATTAAACAAATTGAATCAAAATAATAATAATAATGATTATTACATAAATGTATGTTAATAAATTATTGGAATCAATACATAATTCCCATCATCTCATAAAATCATAGAAGAAACATTCAGATATATTAAAATTATAGAATTAGCATTTTTGTAATAAACATCACATAATTAAAATTAATAAAGATCCAGTTTATTTCTTAAATAATCAAGTGCTATTGATTTTTAATTAGAAATTAATTTATCAAAGTATTGTAATTATGTTCTATAACTGTAGTTATTCAACCATTTTGCCTCAATAATTATATGAATATGTAGAATCATTGTCTCAATCAAATATCAAACTTATACAATTTACATATCAAACTATAATATTCCTCTAATAACAAGAAAGACTTAAATGGAATTCCTTTTCTAAATTTTATTTGAATAATATCAATAAATTTAATTATAGATTAGATACAATTGAATTATTCTACAATATAGATGTAATATTGGTAATTAATTTTTATTAATTATTAGATTTGGTAATTGATAATTATTCATTAAAGATCTATGATAAACAAGAAATAAGATGAAATAATATCAAATGAAGATTTCTTTGAATAATTATATTAACTTTGGTTATATCATCCAAGATCTTTGATTAAACCATCAAATGAATTGTAATTAACTTAATCATCTTCACCAACTAATAAAAAAACAGCATCCCAATAACCTATATAGAAATCAAGTCCTCAATTAAGAAAGTAAGGAACTATGCAATCTGAAACATCTCGTAAGAAATGATTTTATATTATTTAACTACACAATAATATATTCAAATTGAATTTATACCTTTTGCTTTCTAATCTATTATTTTTTTTTATTATTATTATCTTATTGATATAAAGATTAATAATAAAATTATTAAAAAGATAAGATTGAAATTCAACTTTTAGATCATTTTCTAGTTTAGATATAAATGTATATCAATTTATGTACAAATATTTTTAATAATTAAATATTAAGAGTATAAAGAATCATCTAAATAAAATTAGAAATTGAATTTTATTTATATAATAAAAATAAAAAGGTATTTAAGGAATTGATAAACGAAATTAATTAAATAAAAAGGATTCATTTCATAATTAAATAAAAATTAATAAGTAAATAAACACCCTTAAAATTCTTAATTCAATTTTCTAAACTAATACTATCTAATAATAAAATATAAATTCCAATTATAGACTATATATCTGCATAAATTAATCTAGAGGATAATTATCTACCTAATAATAATAAATTTCATTATTCTAACCAATCAATAAATCTATAATTAAGTAAATTTCTAAAATAACAAAAGAATTGTCATTTTAAAAGTTAAAATTATTTTGAAAGAAACTATTAGTTTTATATCAATATATTTGATCTAATATATCTAAACTATAAATAATTTTTCTAAAAATATTACAAAATGAAAATGAAAGAAATGATAATAAATTTAAGTCTTGATATATGAAATTAGATCTTCTCTAATAATGCTTAATTATATACAATAATAAAATGAAATTAAACTTGAATAAAACATAAAAAATGAAATTTCGATAAATTTAAATTATAATTTGATATATATTGTATAATTCCAATAAACATCTCATTTGTTCTTCTTGCCACCTTTCTACTTTTTTTGTTGTGAATCAACTTAGACCCAACCATCATCACTAAATTAAAATAATAAATACTCTTAATCTCTTTATTCTTCTTATTTTTTATTAGCTTATGTATTCTTAGCTTTGGATCTATAAAATTTAAGAAGTTAAATTACCCTTTTTATTATTTAGCAGCTAATGCAGCTTCTTCTGCAGCTTTAGCAGCTAATTCAGCAGCAATTCTAGCTTCTTCTGCAGCTTTTTATGCAGCAGCAGCTTTTGCTTCAGCTTTTAATCTAGCTTATTCTTCTTATTATTATTTTTATTATTAAATCTTTTTGTTCTATTTCTTATCATAAACTTCTTCCCAGCCTTCATCATCATCTTCAGGTTGTTATGGTTTTAATTTATCATTTGTAGATTTATTTTTTTATGTTTAAACTTGTTGTTAATTTGTTTATTTTGATGATTTATTTTATTATTATTATTATTGAGCTTATTATTATGATTATTTAGATTATTATTTACCATTTGTTTTAGTATTTTACTAATTCTTTTCATTTTATTTATTATTTTATTAGTTCTTTTTTTCACCTTCACTTTCAGATGGTGAAGATGCTCTATCTGGAGATTTCTTATCTGGGGATTCAGATGATTATCTTTCTGCTTTTTATAGTTTTTTTAATTCTTATGCTTCAATAAGTTTTTATTTTTTTTTTTCTTCTTTCAATAATCTTCTTCTTTCATACAATTCTTCTTTGGTTAATTCTTAATTAGTATTAACATTAGTTTAATTGAATGGTAACTTTTCCCATCCTAATAATATTCTAATATATAGATAGTAAATTTACACTAATGATCCTAAAGAGAGTATATATCCAATACAAGTTTCAAATGGTCTTTAAGCAACTTTGAGTGTACCTAAACCAACACTAAATTATAGATTTGAACATTTTACGCAAAAGTTGCAACAAGACCGTATTGAATTTCTTTAGATAACAATGGCATTAATATAATAATTAATAAGATGACAAGTGTATTAATTAATTTAAATGGTGTTTTAATATATAAATTTCAATCTGTTAATTCATCAGACTCATTTAAGATGAGTCCATTTTCATGATAGTCTCTTTCTTATATGGCTTTGGCATCATGAAATGTTCTTTGAAGAATTGTATGAGATAGAACTCCAATTCTAAGATCCATTTATTTGATTTCTAACTATTAAATTAGATTATTATAATAGATACTCTCAATTTAGTTAGACTAGCTTTGATTCTAATTACAGGAGATTAATCTGTAGAAACACTTCCATGTTCATTTAATTTATTTTGAACAGTTTCAAATTTCTCTTGTATTTGTTTATATTAATCATTCATTTCTTTTTTGGCATTAGTATAATTCTAATATTAAAGTTCTATCTTTTTGTATTCTTCATTTTTCTTTTTGAACTCATTACACTAGATTAAGGAGTCTGCTTACCATTTCACTCATATTCTCATTGATATTATATTCTCTCTTTGTAATTCTGTCTAAGATTTCTCCCAATTCATCACTCATTCTTTCTAATTTAATTCTAGCTTCTGGAAGAATAGTCTTTATTTAATTTGAATATTATTTTGTAGCATCAAAATGTTATCTCCATTCTCCAGCATCTGGTTTTATGACTATTTTAATCTTCTAAGCAGCCCTTTCAACTTCTTTAGCCCATTCTTTTGGATTTACATTTGATTCAATAACCATTTTATCTTCACTTTAATATTTGAATTATAAAAGTTACTCTTTTTGGAAACCCTATTCATTAAATACATCTTCAGGCTCCTCATCTGATGCTACTTCTGGATCTGAATCTGATGATACACTTCCTGTTTCTTAAACTGGTTCCTCATCTTATCTTCTAATCAATTAATATTATTGTATACGTTTAAGATTATTATTCAATTTTGGCTTTCTTATATTGGAATTTTTTTTTTTGTAATGCTTTAGTTGCTAATTAGAGCAAAACATAAACAACATATTCTCCAAATCCTTATTTTAATTTAAGCGGAGGAAAATCAACTTCAATTCCAATATTTTTTAATTCATTTACTATTATATATATATAAATCTAATTACTTATATTTTAAGATAGAGTTACAGGATCATCAAGTTTGTTAAAATCACTGGTCTATACATCATTTTATTGAAATAGCCATTTCACTAATCTATTCAAATACAATTCAAAAAGTTACGTTTTAAATTAAGTGAATTATTCACTTGAATTAGTTTGATTTACAAAATAGGCTCTATTCAAAGGTTTACCACCTCTATTATTAGATATATATATGTTCAATTACTTCTATTTTAAATAAGTTGATTCATAATTCAATAATATTAATTTGTCATATAACTCATCCATCATAGCTGTTACATCCAATTAATCCTATTAAATTAGAATATATTGATTACTTAACCTGCTTACTATTCTGACATTAATAAATTAATTAATATTTGAATATACTTGTTTAATATATAATTTATATATATTAATATTCTCTCAAACTTACCAATTATGCAACATGATTTTTTATAATGATAACAATGCATTTTCTCTAATCATTTAATCATCACTTCTTGCTTATTTCATTATTTCTTATTTTGCATTCAATTATTCTAAAACACTATTAATAATATTATATAATAATATTACACTTTTCCAAATGGATGGAATCTNTTGGCATTAGTATAATTCTAATATTAAAGTTCTATCTTTTTGTATTCTTCATTTTTCTTTTTGAACTCATTACACTAGATTAAGGAGTCTGCTTACCATTTCACTCATATTCTCATTGATATTATATTCTCTCTTTGTAATTCTGTCTAAGATTTCTCCCAATTCATCACTCATTCTTTCTAATTTAATTCTAGCTTCTGGAAGAATAGTCTTTATTTAATTTGAATATTATTTTGTAGCATCAAAATGTTATCTCCATTCTCCAGCATCTGGTTTTATGACTATTTTAATCTTCTAAGCAGCCCTTTCAACTTCTTTAGCCCATTCTTTTGGATTTACATTTGATTCAATAACCATTTTATCTTCACTTTAATATTTGAATTATAAAAGTTACTCTTTTTGGAAACCCTATTCATTAAATACATCTTCAGGCTCCTCATCTGATGCTACTTCTGGATCTGAATCTGATGATACACTTCCTGTTTCTTAAACTGGTTCCTCATCTTATCTTCTAATCAATTAATATTATTGTATACGTTTAAGATTATTATTCAATTTTGGCTTTCTTATATTGGAATTTTTTTTTTTGTAATGCTTTAGTTGCTAATTAGAGCAAAACATAAACAACATATTCTCCAAATCCTTATTTTAATTTAAGCGGAGGAAAATCAACTTCAATTCCAATATTTTTTAATTCATTTACTATTATATATATATAAATCTAATTACTTATATTTTAAGATAGAGTTACAGGATCATCAAGTTTGTTAAAATCACTGGTCTATACATCATTTTATTGAAATAGCCATTTCACTAATCTATTCAAATACAATTCAAAAAGTTACGTTTTAAATTAAGTGAATTATTCACTTGAATTAGTTTGATTTACAAAATAGGCTCTATTCAAAGGTTTACCACCTCTATTATTAGATATATATATGTTCAATTACTTCTATTTTAAATAAGTTGATTCATAATTCAATAATATTAATTTGTCATATAACTCATCCATCATAGCTGTTACATCCAATTAATCCTATTAAATTAGAATATATTGATTACTTAACCTGCTTACTATTCTGACATTAATAAATTAATTAATATTTGAATATACTTGTTTAATATATAATTTATATATATTAATATTCTCTCAAACTTACCAATTATGCAACATGATTTTTTATAATGATAACAATGCATTTTCTCTAATCATTTAATCATCACTTCTTGCTTATTTCATTATTTCTTATTTTGCATTCAATTATTCTAAAACACTATTAATAATATTATATAATAATATTACACTTTTCCAAATGGATGGAATCT
>CAJJDM010000128.1:103386-318371 GCA_905182975.1 Paramecium primaurelia
GATGATACACTTCCTGTTTCTTAAACTGGTTCCTCATCTTATCTTCTAATCAATTAATATTATTGTATACGTTTAAGATTATTATTCAATTTTGGCTTTCTTATATTGGAATTTTTTTTTTTGTAATGCTTTAGTTGCTAATTAGAGCAAAACATAAACAACATATTCTCCAAATCCTTATTTTAATTTAAGCGGAGGAAAATCAACTTCAATTCCAATATTTTTTAATTCATTTACTATTATATATATATAAATCTAATTACTTATATTTTAAGATAGAGTTACAGGATCATCAAGTTTGTTAAAATCACTGGTCTATACATCATTTTATTGAAATAGCCATTTCACTAATCTATTCAAATACAATTCAAAAAGTTACGTTTTAAATTAAGTGAATTATTCACTTGAATTAGTTTGATTTACAAAATAGGCTCTATTCAAAGGTTTACCACCTCTATTATTAGATATATATATGTTCAATTACTTCTATTTTAAATAAGTTGATTCATAATTCAATAATATTAATTTGTCATATAACTCATCCATCATAGCTGTTACATCCAATTAATCCTATTAAATTAGAATATATTGATTACTTAACCTGCTTACTATTCTGACATTAATAAATTAATTAATATTTGAATATACTTGTTTAATATATAATTTATATATATTAATATTCTCTCAAACTTACCAATTATGCAACATGATTTTTTATAATGATAACAATGCATTTTCTCTAATCATTTAATCATCACTTCTTGCTTATTTCATTATTTCTTATTTTGCATTCAATTATTCTAAAACACTATTAATAATATTATATAATAATATTACACTTTTCCAAATGGATGGAATCTACAAAACTCTCCCAAATCATAACAAGCAACAGCTATATTTTGATTATTATTTGATTTTAAGATTTCTGCTAATTTCCTATACTCAATTCACATGAATTACCTAATAAGTAAGAAATCATTCTCTTCGAACTTCTTGACATTCTCTTTCCAAAATTTCTCTGTATGTACTGGACTCCAATTCAAATTTTATGCATTTAATTCTTTTACATATTTTTCAAATGAACTTATTATATTCTAGATATATATTTTACGTTAAAATCTTCATATTCTTTTCTAATATTTCACCAACATATTTAATATCATCTATCAAATCTTAATCTTTAAGATTTCCTTTTAATAATAAATCAACCACTTTGATTAATCCATTATCAACCATTAATTCAATACATTATGCTGATATATCAACTAAATTCTTGAAACAAGCAAAAGAAACTCTTAATATTTTTTCTCTTGAAATCTTTTACACTGATTCTATAATCATTCTAATCAATCCAATTTGAGGATCATTGAATAATTGAATTGATTCATTAGTAAAACTTAATAACCATAATGCCAAAATTGTATAATATGCTATATGTAAATCAGTTGGATATTTCATCAATAGATTTGATATTCTATATATATATATAATTATTTATTACATTTTAACTCCACCACTCTTTATAAATTATACTGCTAATGAATCATGTTTAAGAAAATGTACACATATTGGCATAATCATTTAATCAGAAATCTTTAACTTATTTCCTATATTGCTATATTTAATATACCTATTCCTCCAATAAATAATATGACCCATTCTTTTGCATCATTTCCTCCTTCTTCTGCTATTATCATTGTGACTATCTTTGCTGCTGCTTCATAAACAACTTTATCATATCCTTCAAGAAATAAGAATTATTTCAATTTAGGTACAACCTATGGTGTCAATGCTCTAATAAATTATTTGAAAAGTCTTTAATTTTCTATTTTATCAATACACAATTATACCTGATATTATTGCATCAATTGTTGTTAAAATATAAGTCATTAAAGGTTTATCATGTGCAACATTTTCAATTATGTCTAAAAGCATCTAAAATACACCAACAGAATCAGTTTCTAATAATTTCTTTTAATCTTATAACTAATTATTGTATTGAATATATACTTTAGCTTATGTAAATTTAATGAACATATCTTTAGTTTCTCTCTTTATAGATTTACCATGTTAATCTAATTATTTAAAGCAATCTTCACAGTCTTTCAACACTTTATTTAGTAATTATTCCTATTGATAAAATGTTATGGACTAACAGAAGTATTTCCTGTTTCTAAACATATATTAATTATAAGATTTATATTGATTTTATATTTGATTTTATTTATATATTTTATAGACTATTCTAAATAATTGTAACAAACTTTTATCTTACAATTTAATTTCTCTTATTCTTAAAATTGAATATGATTTCAATTTTTAATAGATAATTAAATACATTAATTAAAATAGTTGATAATATCATAACTTAAAGAACCATATAATTTGATAAATCAAACCAAAGTAATTAGCACTACTAACTATTTATTGTCACTTATTTATACATTTATTTGTGATGAATCATTAATAAACTAATATATAACATTAAATAAAATACCTATATGCATTAATGAATTGGAACATTGATATAATTATATTTTTCTATTTCATCTTTTGGTAACATTTATTTCATATAAAATACTTTTGCTCCTTATTAAAGACTATTAATCTATTCTCCTATCATAAATTCTAATTTCTTCACTATGAATTATAATGGTTCTGTTAATCTCTTAATCTTTAGATTCAATTTAGTCCATATTGAAATATTTAATCCATTTTTTAATTAAAACTAAGTATATATATATAATTTATATTACTTTATCAACTTCTCCAGGTTCACTCTACATCATAAATGGAATTGCAAGATTTAAGAATGTATTTCTATACTAAGTTGACTTTTAGAGTATCTTAATCAATTCCATAGTCTGTAAAGCAGCAATACAAGAAGTAGTAGTTGCCATAGCTGGAATAATCTAAAGATAATTAGAATATATAGATTACTCTTCCTGCTTTTAATTTAGTCCACATCCAATCAACCTATTTAATACCATAATTAATTGCTCTTCCATTTGTAGCAGCAGTTATAAATGATACATGATGATTAGTGTCATCATCTTTTTCAAATTGTTAAGGTTATGGTAATGTTGGTTTTACATTATTCAATAATTATCTTGCTTCTTTAATAAGTTGATCATAATTTTTAACATCTTCTTACATCTATTATTATGATTAATTATTTTTATCTTATTTCTCAACTATCTCTTTTATCCTATTCTATTTTATGTTTATCTATGGAATCCTAATATCTTTTAGTAATTCATTCAAATCATATTTTTAAGGAATTTAAGTATTGTAAATTTATGCTGTTAATATAGCAAAATCTTCAACAAATTGAAATGCAAATTATCCACTGAAATCTATTGGTTTAGGAGGTCTTTTTGGAGGAGCCCAGAATAATTTACCTTCTTTAGTTAAAGAATTTAAGGGATAAGCATTCATTAAGGTTATGATATCATAATTAAAGAGCTTCTGGAATTTCAATCTTCCCATATGTACACATTATTAAAATGTAGTAGGATATTTCTTTAATACTTTGATGGCCAAATCAACAGTTTATTATTATGGAGAGGGATCCTACATTAATTACACTAAAGCTTATGGTTTTCTAAAGAAGTATTATTCAAATTTATCTCTTGCCCATTCTAAACAATGAATATTAGATTCTGGAAACATTCTCAAAGTACAATAGGGTATGTCATTGTTTTATTCTGGATCTTATTTACTTGCATAACTTTCAGTAACATTTGGGATAATAGATTATACATGTCCCTTTGGTCCCAAGGTTCCACTTTCAATTAATGATACTTTATTTTCAACACATTTAGAATCAATAAATAATCTAGCTTATACATTATCCAAAGCATTTGTTACACAATTCATTTATTTATAAAATTGATTATGATATATATCTTAAGTTTCTTAACATACCTTATCTAATCTTGCTACTATATTAATATCTGGATTCATCTATTTAACAACAGCAGCAGCTGTCAAACTTTTAGGTTTTCTAATATGTTTCTCTCTAAAAAGGAATTAACGACTTAGATTTGAATTTTCAATGATGTCTGGATCTGTAACATATATTTTACCAAATTTACTAACACCTAACATAGCATAATTTTTAAGTAATTCACAACCTATAGCTCCTGCTCCTACAACAAAGACTTCAGCTTTGAATATTTTTTCAATATTTCCAATAGTATTAGTTATATCATTATATCTAGTTTTGTAATTCTATTTAAATCCAAATTACTACATACATTTTTAGTAGTTATTTAAATTAACTTCGAGATTGTTAGATTAACCAATCTTAATAAAATTTAATTATGTTAATTTAAATGGAAGTACATCTTCAAATGATTAAACATAAGCTTAATGAATTGGAGTATATTTCTTATTAATGGCTTTCAATACTTCTTAAGCTACCATACCACCAATTAATGCACATAAAGGTTAGAATTATGTATCGATTGATAATAATGTAAATAATGATAATAATTCTTCTTGATATTTATTAAGTATATCTTCCTAGTATTTTATATTTAACAATTCTCTAAGATTTTATGATCTCATTAAAGTTATAAACATTCTAATTTTTTCTATATCCCAATTATCTGTCAATACTTCATTTGCAGTTTAATTCATACAAAAATGAATAATATCTCTTTTAATTTTATCAATTCCATCAAATGTTCCAACATTATCACAATAATGATTAAATGAACTAATTACCTTATATATTCTATCAAATTATAATTTAATAGGTTATTTTTATTAATAAGCTACACCATGACTAATATATTTAGTAAATAATTTATTTGTGATTAATTCAAATGATGATCTTTTAACATTTTTAATTTAAAATACTTAATTATAACTTTCTCCAATTCCTTATAATTATTTAACTTCTTAAATTAATACTAAATCCTTTTCATTTAGATTATGATTTTAATTCTTAAATAAGTAACTACATTATTAGATATATTTTCAATATTAACTTCTGATAATTATTCACCATCTTTATCAACAATTGTAAATTCATTACCAAAATCAGTTATAATTCTTACAAAAATATTTCTAGTTTATGCTAAAATAACAGCAAGTTTATTTTAATTTGATATCATACTTGCAATAGTTGGATCTTAAGTGACAAATACTTAAATTTCATTTAAATTTAATTCATTTAGACTATTTTAGAGAACATCTATTTTCACATACGGATTTAGATGTTTTAATTTATTTAAAATACCAAAATCTCTTCTCTTATTTATATCTTATTCTGTCAAATAAAAATTACTACCTAAATCACTCATCTAAACTAATTAAGGATCAAATAATAGTATTCTTTTTACACCTGATAATACTATATTCTTTGCTATTTCAATACCTAAACCATTTAATATATGTATAAAAATAGTAGATTCACTTTATTTCTTTACTGCATCTAAACCAACAACTCCAATATATCTACACATCAAATTCTATAGATTTTGATCGTTTGAATCAAATTATCGCTATTATAAATTATTATTATAACTAATATCAATCTCATTGATATTCAAACCTTAAGGCATCACTTTTTCATTAACTATCTATGGTTCTTATTATTTTTAAATATTATCTAAATTAAAACTTATTTCTTTCTTCTTATCATTTGATATAGTCTGGAAATCCTTTCCTATATTGAGTTTCAATTTCTCCAATTCCACTATCAATTCTTAATATATTTTAATCAAATCTTATTTGTATTGTTATGGCTATGCAGAATAAGTACAATGATTCTAAGTTTGAAGGTAGGTTGCTGGTAAATTAGCTTATTCTATCCATTATTCAATCTCTTATTTTATCAAATCTTTACGCAAATAAAAACTCTTCTTTATTACTTCTTCAAATCCTTTAGGTGGTTTTTATAATTATTCTATCATAGCATATCTAATATTCTATATCTTGATGAAATTGCAATAACCTCTATTAGCCTATTCACCATTGGGTGTTCCCATTTAAGACTCCCATCCTGGTTCATTAAACATTACATATTCACTCATTACCATAGATTAAACAGAAACTAATATTTATAAGATACTAGAGAAATTAGCAATCCAATTATCACCCCAAGTACCTAATAAACTTAAACAAACCTTTCCACAATTATATAGATTTGGATTAAATCTTACTTTACCATGTCCAGTTGTTGCCAATTTCATTTTTGGAGGTCTTTATGGATAATCATCACCAAAAAACATATCATATAAGAATGCACCATGAGCATAAGGTGTACCACTGGCACCAAATATAATAGTTCTCATACAATCCATTCTATCATTATCATATCTTATGAAGATTGAATTGGTTGCTTCAAGTGGTAGATTTTCATTTATTGTTGAAATCTCTGAGACAAGTTTTTACATTTTATTTTATGATGGATTATTTGTTTATACATAATAGTCTCTCATATTGGTTAGGTAATTTGCATCAGTCTTTATTTCACATTTACCAACAACTAATCCTTTCATAAATGGTCTATAAAATTGATGCATTGTAATATTAATATCTCCATTATTCTATAAATCTTAAGATATGTATTTAATAGTTATTAATTTTGCAGCAAACAAACAAGATTCCACATATTGATATAATGCCATAAATTTATTTAATTCTTTTATTTTAGAATTGAATGTTTTAATAAAAATCAGTATTTATTAATTAAATGATTCCATTTATCTAAATAAACATGTATTCTCTTTTGATATGAATAATTGCAATGTCATATCTCTTTATGATAAATATTTGATTATCTTTAGCATTTAATTAAATGTTTTTGAACCTTCCAATGATGTTATATTGACACTCTATAAATATTTAATTACTAAGTTTATAATATTTGATTATTGAATACACTCTAATATTTTTATATTAATAAACTCAAGATCTAATAAATGGATTAAACAATTCAATAGATTTTCCAAATTTAAATCATTCTCATTTTATTTTTTCTCTATTTTATTCTCTTCTTATTATTTTTATTATTATTAATTAATTTGTTATTATTTTTATTACTATTAGATAAATTGTTATTATTAATTAATAAATTGAAATCCATTATATTCAGCATCTCCATAGCCAATACCTTTAGGTTTTCCTTAATTTGGAATTAATTATTTAAAATATTAAACTTTTGGCTTCTCAAATTTCACTTAAACTTATATTTATGACTAAGTATTCTAGTTAATTAAATTCAAATATTATTCTGTCTTAATAACTACTTTCTCCAAAAGTTTAAGTTCTAACACCATCAAAATCTTAAGAAAAGATTTATCCTTTAATAAATAAACTAATTGTTAATAAATCATTAAATTTATCTTTTTATAGATCTCTTTACTATTATTTTACTTATTTAAATAAGCCAATGCTAATAATTATTATAAGAATCCTTCACTTTACATAATATATTCTTGAAATCCATCAATCTAACATAAAAATGTCAATTCAAAAATTAAATCTTAAACTTACTTTTCTGCTTTAACTACTTCTAAATACTTTTATACTTAAGCAAGTATTTTAAGAATACCACCCATCTTATTTTCAAAATATAATAGCATTGGTTTACAATTTTTAATTTTAATCTAGATTTACTAAGTAACTGGCTTATCTACATATATATCATTTATCTATTTATCTTTAAAATTATCAATATCTATATTTTCATTTAAATACTACTTCAATTCTTACACTGTTACTGTTTTAGGTATAAATTAAATTGGCTACATTCTCAAATTGGAATAATAATAATTCAATTTCTTTAAATAGTTATTATTTAATGATTATAGATCATCTTCAAATAAATTCTCTTTGTTCACAACAAAAGTATGTAATTCTATTGATAATAAATAACACTCTAAGCCCTATAAAGCAACATTAATTTGCTCCATTAACAATGTCTTTTCTTGCAACTTCTAAAATGGGAATCCAAATCTACTCTATTAAAAATCATAGAAATTTATGCATGCTATAGGTTAATTATGATGACTAATCTAAATCATATGTTATTAGATATCTAATAAAATATGAGGTCTCCCGTCTAATGCATTTACATACCATAAATGTTCATCTTAAACCATCATGACATAAAATGATGATTCATTTGATCTAGCTTATACATAATTTTATGTTCTTCCATCTTAAATTAATTAATTGACAAAACATGCAAGTTTAACATTTTCTCCTCCTACCATAATTTCAAAAATAAATAAAACATTACTTCTATTTTCTAATACTTTTGTTACAATTTAAGAATTTAAATGAGGATTAAAAGCACTAAATGAATGCAAATGAATCCAAGAACCTATTATTTAATTTTATTTTTCATTTATATTATTTTATTTTTATGGAATTGAAATAAATTTTAATTTCTAAAATTATTGAGGATTTGTATATTTTAGATTCTCCACATAATAATCTTCAGGAAAAAGAGAAAACATATCTAAATCATTATATTCTTAATCCTTTACAATTTACTAATTTTAATGTTAATTAAGATTTTACTATTACTATTATTATTGTATACTTTTATTTAGATTCTCTAAAACTAATTAATTTATTTTATCACATTAACTTTTAATAAGAAGTTCAGTTAATATTAATGTTGAACCTAACATAGTTTTAGTTTAGTTAGATAATATTTTATCAGTAAATGCTTTACTTTCAGCTATACTTAATTTTGGATGGAAACATACTGGCATAAATTAAATTAGTTCATTATTTAAAATAGGCAAAATAATTTTAGTTATCATATCCAATTTTTAATGTTACAAATAAAGTATGAAATCTTCTTATAATATAATAATGAATTATTTATCTAAATTATCATTACTCAATATTCTTATAATTAAACTTACCATTTATTCAATAATCAAAGGATCTTTAGACCAATTACATTGATTAAAAGTATTTTCAATAGGTTTATTTTATCTTATATATTGATAAAGGTTATGATGAAAATTAATTTGCTAGAAAGATTACATTATTTATTAATTGGTTGTAAATACTATGAAAAATTATAATAGATTTTTTATTTCATGATCAGTTTCTAATTAAGTACTCTTCTATTCCAATAAACTATTTATTATAATTATTAGATTACCTTTAAAGAGTAGATCTTAAAATTTCAATTGTTTCTTTAAATAATCCAAAATTTAATTCTGAATCAGATAGATAAGTTAATGCCAGTAAATCTAATTTATAGGGTTTCTCAAAATTAGTTTCAAATATTTCATTATTTATTTTATTAATTATCTAATATTGAAATGATTTAAATGATGTTCTACTTAAAAATGGTTTAGGAGGATTAATAGAAAAAATAAAAAATCTTAACATATAAATTCTAATTTAGGAAAAGTAATCATTTTCTTTATTTACAATTTCTTCACTTAAAATAATCTTCAATAAAAGATCAATTAATTATTTATCACTATTGATATAATATCCAAAAGGATATCCTGTTTTAAAATCTTTTAAACCATAATATTATGTTAATTATTATGTGAATTCTGAATTCTATCCAATCTCATGAATTTAAAAGAACATCTTCAATAACCTATTTAATTAATTGCTATATTCAGGAGCACCTTAATAATATTTTATAAATTATACCTTATCTGTCTATATCTGTCAATTACAATAAATATGTAAGATAATTATAAAATTTTGCTTGTCGATTAAAAAACATTGATATATTTTATAATATAGCTTCTTCTAATTAAATTGCACTAGCTTCTTACAATAGAAATGCAAATCCTGGATCTTCAATATTATTTGGATCAATTATTTAAATAAACTATTAAGTTTATTAACCTTAAATACAAATTCAATATACTATTTAGTTAGTGACTTTCAAACTGTGTTAATTATTCTACATTAATTATTTAACTGGAGCCTTCAAAATCAAAATAATCATCATAAGACATTATTTTCTATTAGAATAAAAATTATTAAAATATAAAGATATTTAATTAAATAACAGAATAAGTCCAAAATTTAGGTTCTATATTTAAATATTGCATATAATAAATATAACAACATTTATATATGTAATTAATGAAAAGACAAGTTAGTATCCTAAAATACTTTGAGTTAATATTATCAAATCATATTAACTATTCTAAATAACTTAATTCTTTATTAAGAATTCTAAAATTATTTAACTACTTTATATGAAGATTATTTAAATATTCAACCATATAAGAATTTACAATTAGCATAATTTTTATATTTATATTTTATTAAAATATTAATGATAAAGTTGCTCATAGTTATAGTGATACTCAATATAACATTATCAACTCCAATTATTAGATAATAAATATTATTAAATAAGAAGGCAAAAAAATAACCTACTCTTGATTGGAAAAGTGTTTCAGAATACTCAAATAATCCTACCTATAATTAAGTTGTTGAAGTTGCCAAAAAGAACTGTTCCTAATAGTGCAAATTAAGCAAAAATGTCAAACTTAAAAAAGTTTTAAAAGTTGCCAAGTAATTAGTTTAAGGAATGTTATGGAATGTATTATTAATTATAAAATTAATAGTTATAAGTTGAGTTTTCTGATAAATCAACCAAGGTTTTGTAAGTCTATGAAGATTTAGATGGTTCATTTGAATTTGATTCATGTAAGGATAACAATTGATATTATTATATATTTAATATAAAACGGTGAGATTATAATCATATTTTTAATAATCAAATTTTAATCAAAAGGAATGACTTAATTTATGATAAGAATTTATATTTTTAAAATTGTTTTCATATCACAGGTAATACAACCTAATAATAATTAAAAACTAAATTACATTATTTTACATAAATAAATAATTATATAGTTTAATAAATTATATAAAAGACTTAATTTAAAAAGCAATCAAAAAGATCATTGCAAATCAAAACAATACAGAAAAAAACATAAATTAAAAATAGTATCTACTTATGTAATAAAATATTAACATTTCATCCAACAAAAAAAATAATTCAATCAGATAAAACGATAATTTATTTCAAAAAATAAGTTTAACATATTGGTCCTTCACTCTAAAATATAGAAACAATAATAAAGAATTTATTAGAAATTTGATTTGTATCGACCTCATTTTTTCAATGAAAAAATCACCAAATAGTAAAATGATTAATTCCGTTAAATTACAATTAAGGTCTGTATATATATTAATGTAACTTATTTATATGGGCTTGAATTCAATATTCAAAGTTATTGATAATAATCAACAATTTAATAAGTATTAATAAATCATATTTTAGAACTTAATAATAAATTAATATAGTTGAGAATATATAATTAAATGAAATTGTATCTTTAATAAATAAATTTAAATCATCATACTAAAATAGAAACTCAATGTAAGATATTTATATAGATCAGATTAATTATTAGTTATGTTAGTGAGTTTAAGATATTATCTTAGGCATTTACAAATGAAAGAGACTGAGTTAGTTATAAGATTATGACACTTATTTAAATAAATTTATATTTAATGAAAAAAAATTAATATCAAATAAAGGTGACATAAGATAGTACACCTTCAATTGAGAATATTACATAATAAGATTTCTTATCAAGTATCAGAAGATAAGACACTCCAAGAAAATCAAAAGTTAGATTCGCCAAGGATCCTTTAGAAAATGAATGCCCATTAGAGTAACCAAATCCATTTCTGTTCAATGAATAATTGAAACTTAGCTTTAGAGATTATTTAGAAGGATAAAAAACTGCTCTGAACTTAGTTAATGAATGTAATCATGTTATTGGTCAGACTCATAAAATGGATCAATTTAAACTATTTTAAAATGTAAATAGATTTCGAACTTAATTGAAACAAAGATCATCAATCAGAATGTTTATGTTATAATAAAATTCATATACTGATGATCTTCTACAACGTAAGATCAAAGTTTAAGAAAGATATAATAAAATAAAATAATTAATTTAATAAAAAATGAAATCTAAGAATAAAAATGATTCTTTAAGAGATGTTTAAATGTTTAAACATTTATTTGATACATGTGAAAAGAATGTAAATAAAATCAAATCTAAAAATTTATTATCTGAAAAAGCAGATGGAATAAGAGAATATGATTAAATAAAATATTAAAAAAATCCAACAGGATCACTTAGGGTTAGAGTTAATACTTGTAATTAATAAATTAATAATTAAATGAGAGTGAAAACTCTACCATAATAATCTACATTACATTAGACAATAAAAAAAGAAAGAGAAAAAATGAATGCTAAATTAACAGAGTTTTTAGAACATGATTAAAATTAAGAAAGGAATTTATAAATTAAAGCAAGAAAAAATTTAATAAGAGATTTAAAAAAAGGAAACAAAAGATTTCATTCATTTGAACCAAATTAATATAATTTAACAGATCCACTCAGTAAAGATGTCAAATTATATGCTTATATGTTTATGAAACCAAATACTGATGATCCAATCTTAAAACCATCAAACCAATTAAATGTACTATCTCTAAGTACCAGAACTTAAAAGAATTTAAATAGACATTATTTAGCTAATTTCAATGAATAACTTTCACATTCTCGAGATTAAAGTTTAGATGAAGATTCATCATTTAATTCTATGTTAGAAATCAATATTGATAATTTATATAAAAGAAGTGCTGATCTTTAAAGTAAGATTTTGAATACTAAATCTGAAAAATTGGTTAGAAGAATAAGATAATTTTAGAAAGTTAAATAATTGACTACATAAATAATTAAAGTTAATGAATTAAAACTCTCGAATATTAAATTATTATGATTTTTATATATACTTAAATTCATTTATTTATTTATTATCTTCCATATATTCCAGCACTATATTGTCTTTTATGTTAGATTTATTTTCCCATATTATATTGAGGCTATTATCCAACTCTCTATTATAGATAAATATTATTCTGATTCCTAGGGGAAATGTCTCGAATACCATAATTTTGTTTCAAAAATGTTGGTTTACAAAATTATTGTCCATGATTTCTTTAATAAATAAGATATGTATACAACTACTATTTTTAATCTTAATATTGTATTTTTTATCCATAATATTAAGGAGTCTAAGGATGATATTCAAATTTTTAAGCTTAGACATTTTAAGGTTTGGCCAAAGGAGGTTTGTTTTTTAATGGAGCACCTTATGATGGTACACTAATTAATTTTTTTTTTAATTATTATTATTATTATTATATATCCATTTTTATTCGAGGTTATTAAGATACAGGATTATCTGTCTCAATTTTAAGCCCTTATTAAGAATGAGATCTTTAGATCTTAGTTTCATATTTAGACTTTGGTAAATTATCCTTTAATTATTTTAAATTAAAAGGGAGTTTTATTGTTTATAATAATTTTGCTTACTTAACACCATTCTACTCCACTTCTACTAATAATGATCCACTATTCTTAATTACTTTTGGATTCTTAAGAATTTAATCACAATTTGGTCTATTCTTGGAATCAACTTATAAAAGAATCTTTAAAACATCCTATAAATCTTAACTAAATTTTGGTGGAATAGGATCATATTAACCTGCTTAAATCTTTTTGTTTAATGTTAAAAGATCTGCAGCTCTAAAAGGAGGCTGAAATGTAGTTAATTCATAGATTATACAACCAATAGACCAAATATCACAAGGCCATGAATATTATTCACCCTTCCAAACTTCAGGTGCAGCATAATCTATTGTATAAATTTATATCAATACATGGAGTTCCTGTCTAGGTCTTAGCATTTGCTCCATGAGTAACTTTACTTATATTCATATCTCCTATTTTATAAATATTTCCTTTAGGAGTTTAGGATACAAATACATTTGCTGATTTTAGATCCCGATGTAAAATGCCATTCTCATGCAATATTTTCACTCCAAGTGTGATCTATGTTAATATATTCCAAATTTCACTCTCTTATATTCCTCCCTATAACTTTCCTTATTTTAAAATTTGATTTAAGTCCCCACCAGATGCAAACTCCATAATTACATAAAGAATTCTTCCATCTTAATCAATAAAAGCATCCTTAAATTCTACTATATAAGGAGAATCTAAAGATGCTAATATTCTAATTTCATTTAAAGCATTCTCTCTCTCTTTCAGGCTCTATTGTGAAATATTCACCTTCTTCATAGCATAATATAAACCATCCGATTTTCTTTACACCTAGAGGTATCAATTCTCAACATACCTTGTATACGGAAGAAAAGGATCCTTCTCCCAATTTCTCAAGTATATTGAAATCCTATATTGTACTATTAGAATATTATTATTGCATGAAATTTTAATTATAATCACATTCATTTTCAAAAAAAATCGAATTCTTAATTTTCATAATTCTCCCAAGGACTAAATTCAAGAGTAGGCTCACTCTTTTTCATTTTTATTCTTTAAGATAGTCTTCTCTTTTTTGTCTATCTTTATTTTGCAACTTCCTTTTACTTTTATATGATATTTGGCATTTGAATAATATTTTCTTTATTGGCAATTATAGTCCTGCGAGGTAAAGGTGGTTTTGAAGCTTATTGAACTTAAGGAAGATGTTCTTCTTCAACTTCTGTCTTAGTTTCAAGTGATTTCCTTCTTAATCTTTGCTTTTCTAATTTCAAATGTATAATCCTCAATGCATTTTCACTTGTTTTTCCCAATTACAATCCTTTTTAATAATCCTATTTTATTTCATTGATTTCTGTAATTTATTTCAGTCTTTCAACTTTCATAGAAGTAGATCTTTGTTCCTTATTAAATCCAAAAACAAAATTGTAAAAATTTTATCGTTGATTTTAATGACAGTTTATCATTTATTTTATAAAAAGTATATAATCATAAAAATTAGACAATTAAATTTAAAATAAAATGAAATATCACTTTTTTTAAGTATCAATTTTTCTATCAAATTTAATAATTTTGATTTCAATTTATATGATTAGATGATTTTAAATTATTATATAATATTTATATATTTTTCATTATTTAGAGAAGGTTTAAAATTAAAGAGATTAAATCATGATAATAAATACTATGAAATTGTTATTAAACTTGAAAAATTATCAATCAAACATCATCATCCTAAATTATATGATCTTTTTCTAATTTAGGGATTGTAATTCTACTTTTAGGACTAAAGAATGTTTTAAATTACAGATTTGAAAATAATGATAAAGTCCCTTGAACTATAATCAAAATAATAATGATTGCAAAAAGAACTAAGAATATTTTTTCTAACAAATTAGTTTTTTGAATTGAATCTGCTTTTATAACTCCACAAGCTGGAATAGAAGCATATTCAAATTTTTTGCAAAGTTAATTCATAATTTATTTAAATGGAGTATTGGTTAAATCTTAATCATCTAAATTTAATGCAAATTTAGTTTTATTGTACTGTAATTATTTATATTAATCTAAGATTCTATTAGTTTTTAAGGATTAAAATTAATCTGATTGACCTTCAAAACTATTTTCAATACAATTGTCTATAGATTGAGTAGAAATATTATTATTTAAAAAGTAATTTTCAGAACATGACTTCATTTCACTAGGTAATTGCATACATTGTTAAGAGAAATAAATAGTATAATTAAAATAATATTGAGGTTCTTCTTCTAATATACATTATTATCTGAGCATTTCTGTCAAAATAGTTTAACCTGATACTGATTCAGAAAACTCTTGTAATAGATATATTTTATACAACAATACTAACCTCCTCCAAAACAATTTGATTCTGGCTATTTGTATTAATGTCTAGTAAAACAACTGTAACAAGGTAATAAGTGTTATGCTATTATTAGATTTACTAATATAATATTAAGAATTAGATTACATCCTTTTTGTTTGAAATCTAAGAAATATGGTTGAAATTGTTCAAAAAATGGCAAATGGGAGTTGTCCATAAAATCTAAGCCAATAGTCAGATTGACATTTGGTCTTACATCAATTGATTATACCAATGAAATTAATATAAAGAAAAGCATTAAATTTTTATTAATGAACAATAGTGAATATATAGTGAAATTTGTCACAAGTTTGCCATAAGAATATTAAATTAGCAATAATGAAATAGCTGTTCAAGGAGATATGAATTAAAGTGATCTTAGTTCTCTAATTTAATAATTATTGTCAGCTGAGAACACAGATTAAGAATATAATTAATTATTTGATTTCTTTATTAATGGAATCAGTTTAAGATCTACTCTACATGAATTCATTACATCAAATGAAATTGCAACTGAAAAAACATTATAAATAGAATATTTATTTGCTGTACCAGAACCTAAACTTAAGCAAACTATAAATATGAATGATTGGATCATAGCAATAGGTAAATTAAATAATCAAATATTAACATGTTTATCTAATGGAGATATAGTTGTTTGTTCTGAAAAAGGTAAAATTTTGAAAACATACAAAACTAAAATGGCAAAGAGTTTTACTATTTTTGATAATCTTATAATTTCAACTCATTGGGATTGTACTGTTAGAATTTAAAGACTTACAGATAATTTGGAATTGATAGCATAAGGTTCTTTACCATCATATGGAGAATGTAGTTGTATCAATAAAAAGAACACTAATGAATTTTGTGTTGGTACTTCTAATGGAGAACTTATTTTCTTTGATCTTAATACAGTAAAATAATAGGTAATTGAAATGATATAGAACTTTAAAGTTCATTAATAATAAATAACATGTTGTTAATGGATTAGAAATAGCACTATATTGACTGGATCATATGATCATTCCATTTGTATTTTCAATAAGAGAACAGAAACTATTAATAAATAATTATTTGCTAAAGATTCAGCTATCATTGGATTATGTTATTTAGAAAATAATTAATAAATTGTATCTATTCATGAGGATGGTTATTTAAAATTGTGGGATAGTTTGAGTGAATAATTAATAAAAATATATAAGAGCTCATTGTCTTAGTTGACTTGTATTGCTGTTAATGCTAATGGATAAATTATAGTGGTATTATATTTTATTAATCCAATTTAGAGTTCTATGGATGGAAATACATACTTATGGGATTTAAGAGGAGAAGTACCATTGTATTAATTGAATGGAGAAGGTAAAGCATTAGCTTGTACATGGATAGATAATAAAATACTATTTGGAGGATCGACTAATAAATTATATGTGTATAATTGTTGATATATTTATTATTTTATTATTATTATATTCTTATTATTTATCATTACTATTCTTAATATATATTAATTATTTTATTAATGAAGGCAGAAGTAACCAAGAGTAAGTTGTCAAAGGAAGAGTATGAGAAATTCAAAAGAGCTGAGAGAAGAAAAAACAATAAGAGCAAAAAGAAATGCACTAAAGAAAAGTAAGAAATTATAGAGGAGGTAGTCAAAGGTGATGAAGAATAGATTATATATGATGAAGAGACCTTTCAAGAGATAGAAGTATATATCAGATTGAATAGTGTAGATAGATGCTCTTATTACAGGAAAACATTATGACAATTTTAAACAGGTTTTTGATAATTTCAATTAACATACTGAAAGATTGATGATGAAGACATATGAAAAGGTTTATGAGAATGAAAAAGAAAAGGAAAAAGAATAAGAAGAATAATAAGCAGCTGAATAGTAGTAATAATAATAACAATAATAAATTCAATAATAAATACATGAACCGAATTAAACAATTTAAAATTATTTATAATAGGGAAAAAAGAAAGAAGCTAAATTATCAAAAAAATAAAGAAAATAATTAAGATGGTTAAAAGTAGCAGAATTAAAATAGAAAGTAAAGAGACCAGATCTTGTCGAATTTTGGGATATCACATCTCCAGATCCTATGTTTTTAATTTAATTGAAAAGTGTACGTAATTCAGTAACTGTTCCTAGACATTGGTCATAAAAAAGAAAATATTTGTAAAATAAAAGAGGAATATTGAAAGAACCATTTTAATTACCAGATTATATAGAAAAAACAGGAATTGCAAAGTTGAGAGATCCTTTTGTAGATAGAGATGGAGGTAAGATGGTTAGATAGAAATTAAGAGAAAGAATGAATCCAAAATAAGGAAAATTAGATATAGATTATTAGATATTACATGATGCTTTCTTTAAATATTAGACAAAACCAATAATGACAAAACATGGTGAAATCTATTTTGAAGGTAAAGAAGAAGAAATGAGAGCAAAAAACTTTTGTCCTGGAAAAATGAGTGCTGAATTGAGAAGTGCATTAGGATGTACTGATTTTTAAGCACCTCCTTGGTTACCAAATATGTAAAGATATGGACCTCCTCCAAGTTATCCTCATATGAGATTTATTGGAATGGCTAGTATTTTTGCTGAACCTTCTTCATATCATACTTCTGTGAAATAAGTAATTGAAGATTCATGCAAAAAAGCAGATTAACCAGGACTTTATGCTACATTTAAATATTATGATGAAGAGGATCTAAATGAATTATCATAAAAAACAGGATTATAAGCTGATGCACCTGTAGATAAATCATTATGGGGTAAGATAGAAGAGGTAGAGGATGAAGGTGAAGTAGAATAAGAAGAAGAGGAAGAACCTGAGGCTCAATAGAGATAAGAATAACAATTTGATAATTAATCATATCAATTTGGAGATTCAGATACTCGTCTTCCTGGTAGATCTATTAGTGGACTCTAAACACCAGATGTAGATTTGAGAAGAAGTAATTTATATAAATTATAATTTATACAGATTTACAAAATGATCCAAGACCTTTGTATTAGTAATTGGAATAAGTCCAGGTTGATCCTAGTAGTGGAAACTAAATTTTTATGACAGGGCATACATATGTATTGCCAAAATAATGATTATTATTACAATAAATAATTCATATTGGGATTTATGTTTCATAATAAATACTATATTTAAGAATATCTAATAGAACTGATTATGATAGAGTTGTTAAACGCATTCTCTTAAGAAATGCTTAAATGTTGATTGGAATATTTCTAACAAGTAGTAATATTGGATAAAAGTGGATTGGCAATAAAAGTGAATGAAGGTTTTTGGCAAGAGAAAAATAGTTAAATTCATTACTTTTGAAATCAAAGAATATGATTATGAGATTGATACTGATTTTACAAAAGCTGTTCCTAAATTTCATTCCTGATGATAGATTATTTGTTGAATATGCAAGAACGGAATCGTAATTAAATTATGGAGAACCATTTAATATGACAGTAGTCACATAGTTAGTTTGTGTTCTTGCAATTGATTTTAGGAAAGTGATTCAACGATAAAATAAGAATTTCCAGACCTTAAGGAGTAGCCTTATTTATTATAATAGGTTCAGATAAAGAACCTTAATTTATTAAACAAGTAAATTACTGTTTATATACAAGATTCTACATGAAATAAGATTGAATATCAAGCAGAAAGGATGCTGATAAAGAAATTCATAGTATTATGAAATTATAAGTATAATATAAATAAGTAATCTAAAAATGTATTTAAAGATTTAACTTTAGAATATATTGAAAAAGATTGGTAATTTAATGTTTGAAGAATATGATGAAAGAATAAGTAATTCTTAGAAAAATTATAAAAATTTAGAATTGGCAGTAATTAAAGTACCATTTCAGAATAAAATTTATATAGAGAAACAAATGAACAGATTAGATTTAATTGCAAAGTATGAAATAAATGAGTATAATATAATCAATATTCAAAAGTCCATTAATAATTTTGCTCTCTTTCCTTTAAAAAAGTCATTGAAAGTTTAAAAATGATGATCTTCTTCTATTTTATAAGGTTCAGAATAATCAATATCATCTTCAAAAACAATCTTTTTTGTTGGAAAATATTTCTTAAATAACTGTTTATTAGTGGAGGCATAATTTATAGCAGTCTTTATCACTTCCTCATTTTATATGCATTATTACTGTCCTGGAAATCCACTTAAATTATATTATAGAAATACCCAAATCTTGCTTTGTACAATTATAAAAATTATCTTATTGATGGCTATTAGTCTTCTAAAATAATTTTTAAGACTCTTAAATCTGAATTATCATCCCAAATTTCAAATTCTTCTTCAGCACTTATATTACTTTCAGATGTATAAATAGATACAAGTGATGGAACCTATTGATAATTAATTATAGTATTTGAATTAATTTGGCAATCCAATTACATCGATTAATCATCTAGACTATCTTCATCACCTAGATTCTATAAATATATAGTTTATACTAAAATATTCTAATAGTTATTCTTATGATTGTGATTTTTTATTTGGATATTTTTCTATTGGCATATATTCAAAGGTTATGAAGCATATATTCTTTATTTCAGATTCAGATTAACTCTTTCGTTTTCTTGTTTCAAATATTTTAGTTTGATTCATTTTTAATTTATTATTTTGCAGAATATTGATGTTTATATCAAAAATGATATAGGAATTCATAAATATTTAAGATATCAGAGATGATATTTTATTAAATAGTGAATTATAAATTGATAAAGGTTCAAATATTTAGGTTTAAAATATATTTTATTAAATGATTTATATATATATAAACAATATTATATATCAATAATTCATTGAGTTCTTATTATTATTTAAAATGTCATTCATCAACTTAACTTAAAATGTATTAGGAATTTTAGCTTATGGAAGATTGGGTGTAATTATGTCTAAATATGTTTCTGTAGATGCATTTGATTACATCTCTCTTTATTTCAACCATTTTTCATAATATTCATTTTTTTATTTCTTTTTTCCGTTATTCATAATGAAGTATTCATTACATTAATTTTTCAGACGATTTTCAATAGCCTGTTGATGAAATCTATTATTCTAAATACCTAAGCTGTTCATTAGATTAATTAATATTCAGTTTATTATTATGTGAATCATACTAAGTCCTTGGAAATTTCAAAATCATTTAATTAAAGCTATGAATTTCTCGAATATTATATTATTACTAAAGTAGAAAGCATACAATAATTGTTCAACAAAAAAAAGAGAGATTTTTGGATAATATAATATTGTTGATTAAGTCAACAAAATAATACCAATAAAATATATTAATAAATCTTAATATTTAAATAACTTTAATATTATATATGATTAATTTCATTAGAAACTAAATGAATATAGAATTATTATAGTAATTATTTTCTATATAATATAATAATAATATTCAATTATTTGATTCCTATTAGAGAAACTTGATATAATATTTAACAAATTCTATATATAAATTATAATATTATATTATTGGATAGATTTAATTCATTATATATTGAAGAATTCATATTATTTAAATAATGAGGAGATATATATATATATGTATGTATTGTTAAAAGAGAGACTTTTATTATTATAGTTATCTCTTTTTATAATATTAAAGAATGTTTTATACAATATTTAATTATAATGAGACTGTTAATTATTTTAAATTGCAATGAAGCATAGAGCTGCAACTAATAGTTTAAATCAAAAGGAAAATGAGAAATGTATTGGGAATCAATATGCCCTCAAGTATCGACCACCCTTGCAATAGGATTTACTTATGAATCTAAAGAATCAGCAATTAAAGAATTTGGATGCAATTAGTTAAATACTGCAATCTAAATTTTGTAAAGTAGAGAAGAGAGATAATGTTGAATACTTTAAATTTGATTTTAAAAAACAGAATATTTGTGATAGAGTAAAGTTCCTAATCAATCAACCAGATGATGATACAAATAAAACTGAATAATTCAAGGCATAATATAAGGTGGGCAGTCGTATTGGTTAAGGTGCATATGCTACAGTGAGAATTGCAATATAGATAGAGAGTGACACAAAAGTGGCAATAAAAATATATGAAAAAACTAAGATTAAAGATTTATAGAGAAGAAAAGGAGTGAGAAGAGAAATAGAGATATTAGAGAAATTAGATCATCCTAATATAGTTAAGATTCTAGATACTGTAGAATCAAATAATCATGTGAATATAATATTAGAATATGTTAGCGGTCATTCATTACACCATTTGGTTAGGAAGTAATTAGTAATATATTAATTTAAATCTAAAGGAAAAAAGATTAGAAGAAGAAATTGCAAAAGGAATATTCAAATAAATTTTAGATGCAATTCAATATTGTCATTCTAAGAACATTGCTCATAGAGATATTAAATTAGAAAATATCTTATTAGAAGGGCTCAATCCTAAATTGATAGATTTTGGATTTTCAACATCTTTCCCTATTGAAAAAAAAGTCAAAATGTTTTGTGGTACTCCAAGTTATATGGCACCAGAAATAGTTACAAGATAAGAATATAGAGGAGACAAATCAGATGTATGGGCATTAGGAGTAGTGTTATACACAATGTTATAAGGTGTATTTCCATTCAAAGGAGATACTGATACAGAATTATATAATAAAATATAATCAGGTGAATTTACAATCCTTCATGATATATCTAAAGAAGCAATTGCATTATTATATGGAATGTTAACTATTGATCCAGATGAAAGACCTACTGTTGTAGAATTATTGAATTATCCTTGGTTTAAAAAACAACAATAAAATTAAGAAAATGAAGAAATCAAAAAGAAACATAAATTACCAGATGATTTATAAGAAGATCTAAATACAATAACGAAAAATATGTCTTATATTACTCCTACTAGTTAAATTAAATAATAGCTTTATTTTGATTTTTCNTGAAGAATTCATATTATTTAAATAATGAGGAGATATATATATATATGTATGTATTGTTAAAAGAGAGACTTTTATTATTATAGTTATCTCTTTTTATAATATTAAAGAATGTTTTATACAATATTTAATTATAATGAGACTGTTAATTATTTTAAATTGCAATGAAGCATAGAGCTGCAACTAATAGTTTAAATCAAAAGGAAAATGAGAAATGTATTGGGAATCAATATGCCCTCAAGTATCGACCACCCTTGCAATAGGATTTACTTATGAATCTAAAGAATCAGCAATTAAAGAATTTGGATGCAATTAGTTAAATACTGCAATCTAAATTTTGTAAAGTAGAGAAGAGAGATAATGTTGAATACTTTAAATTTGATTTTAAAAAACAGAATATTTGTGATAGAGTAAAGTTCCTAATCAATCAACCAGATGATGATACAAATAAAACTGAATAATTCAAGGCATAATATAAGGTGGGCAGTCGTATTGGTTAAGGTGCATATGCTACAGTGAGAATTGCAATATAGATAGAGAGTGACACAAAAGTGGCAATAAAAATATATGAAAAAACTAAGATTAAAGATTTATAGAGAAGAAAAGGAGTGAGAAGAGAAATAGAGATATTAGAGAAATTAGATCATCCTAATATAGTTAAGATTCTAGATACTGTAGAATCAAATAATCATGTGAATATAATATTAGAATATGTTAGCGGTCATTCATTACACCATTTGGTTAGGAAGTAATTAGTAATATATTAATTTAAATCTAAAGGAAAAAAGATTAGAAGAAGAAATTGCAAAAGGAATATTCAAATAAATTTTAGATGCAATTCAATATTGTCATTCTAAGAACATTGCTCATAGAGATATTAAATTAGAAAATATCTTATTAGAAGGGCTCAATCCTAAATTGATAGATTTTGGATTTTCAACATCTTTCCCTATTGAAAAAAAAGTCAAAATGTTTTGTGGTACTCCAAGTTATATGGCACCAGAAATAGTTACAAGATAAGAATATAGAGGAGACAAATCAGATGTATGGGCATTAGGAGTAGTGTTATACACAATGTTATAAGGTGTATTTCCATTCAAAGGAGATACTGATACAGAATTATATAATAAAATATAATCAGGTGAATTTACAATCCTTCATGATATATCTAAAGAAGCAATTGCATTATTATATGGAATGTTAACTATTGATCCAGATGAAAGACCTACTGTTGTAGAATTATTGAATTATCCTTGGTTTAAAAAACAACAATAAAATTAAGAAAATGAAGAAATCAAAAAGAAACATAAATTACCAGATGATTTATAAGAAGATCTAAATACAATAACGAAAAATATGTCTTATATTACTCCTACTAGTTAAATTAAATAATAGCTTTATTTTGATTTTTCTCATCTTAAAAACAATTCTAAATAAAATAATACTAAAGTAATTATTTACCTAATTTAGGCTATTATACCAAAACCTACTTATTTCACTACTACAAATGCTTAAACAAAACAAAGAGAACCATAGTTTTTTAAAGTTGATAAAATTCTTATAAAAAATGAACGACACACAACTACACATTCTAAAGAAAGATAACCTACATTATCTAAAGAAAGATAATCATCTTATAGTTTTGAATCTAGTAGAGGTTTGTCTTAAAAAAAGAATCCACATTAATTAACTGTTCATCCTAGTTTCATTCCTAGTGAAAAGAGCTTTAATTCTGTCAAGAGTCCATCAGTAGGTATGACAGAAAAACGTTCTTTCAATTTTTTTTATAATTGATTATATTTCAAAGGTATTGTACAAATTATTACATACATTTTTTTTAATTTTAATTAAATTCCAATATTGAATACTTACCTAATAATTAATTTAAAATGAATTCAATAACATTTAAATGGGAAAATAGTTCAGAAGTTTAAACAATACCAATATAAGGAATCAAAATCTAAGTAAGAGATCTAAGAATAAAAATTGAATAAATGTTCAACTCTAAAAAAGATGATATCCAAATGTTATATGAAAATAAGATTTTGAATATTAGTGATGAAATTAGAAACAAACAAATGATAATATTAGTTCGAATTCCAAAAAGAAGAAATGTTTGTCTTTCCTGTTTTTCTAAAGATCTAGAGATTTTAACTCCTTGTTGTTAAAAATCTATCTGCTCTACATGTGAGAATATATTTTGTCAGAAATCCAAATGTTTCTTTAATATCAATTCCCAATGTCATTATAAATATACAGAATCATTTCAAACATTTGTACCAGAGCCTTCCTGTAATGAATTTATTACATTTAATTCTGTCTTCTACCTTATGAAATCAAACAAAAATAATTTAGCTCATGCTAAAAGATTCTCTGTTTGGACAGTCAAAGAAATCACATACTTGAAATTAGCTTAAGAATGTAATATTCCTGCAAATGTTATATTGATTTTTATTAATAATGATGAATTAGTTGGTTGTGCTAAAATGATCAATCAACTTGTCGTATATGATTAATAATTCCCAAAACTTAAGACTTTTAAAATTCAATGGCTAAGAAAATAGCCATCCATTAAAACTATATATGATTTTCCATCTCTTGAATTATATGAGGGATTCAAAATTTAACATGGTATTGCAAAAGCCATATGTCAATCCTTTCCTATTGGATAAATGTAAATTGAAGTTAAATAACAATAATCAAGTACAGCTGATGAATGGGATCTTGATGAAATTTTAAAAGATCAAGAAGAAACTATAAAAAAAGATGAACAAATATAACCAATTATAATTAAGACTTCTGATTTTTGTTAACATAAATAAGAAGTTTAAGAAATAACTAAGTAAGAAGATAAAGATATAACTAAATAAGAAGATGATACTAAAAATACTAATCTAAATATTGTTTAGATTATATAAACAACATAAGAATTATTTAATAAGATTAACAATGGAAAAATACCAGGAATTAAAGGTGATACTAAATATACTCATCCAATTGTAAAATAATTATGTTATAATCTTCTTTCAAATACACTTTTAAACAATAATAATAATAATAAAAATTAATTAAAAAAAAGAAAATATTCTAGAAGTAGTTCTAGTAGTTCAAGTAGTTCCAATAGTTCAAGTAGTTCTAGTAATGAGTCTGTTATATCAACATCAAAAAAAAGGAAATTGTTTAGCAATAAATAAAGTAAATTTAAAAAAGAATTAAACTTAAAAAAAGAGAAAAAATAAGAGAAATGGAGAAACAATAACAAATATACATTTTATGAAGATAAATTAAAAAACAAAAAAGATTTATAAGCATCAAAAAATTAAGAGCAATAATCTTATCATGATAAATCTAGAAATAAATCAAGAAAATGAAAAAAATAATATGTGTTTTTATTTCTAAATTATAAATAATATTTATATTTTTTCTATTATTAATTCTATAATAAAAAAAAATTTGTAAATTAAAATTATCTTAGTAATATCATTTCTATAAATTAAAGAAGTATTTTTAAAATAGAATTAAATATACAAGATTGCTTTTAATTTCTCTATATTAATCTCTGTTATTATAAATAATATATAAAGGATTAATAAAATTAATATATTGAAAAATATTTTATGATAAAACTTATTAATCTTTATTCAACTAATTTAATAGTTATTTTTGATATTTATTTCTTGTTTATTTATAATTATAACTTTGGATAATCATTTTTAATATTATTGAAATTAAGATAAATAATTAGTGATTATTCAATAATTAATTAATATTTTTATTTTTTTTGTTTGTTATGAACGGATTTTTTTTAATAAATTAAATATTGTAAATATTATTTCGTTGACCTTAATTAGAATAAGATATAAAATTTAATTTTCTATAATTTTTATTTACATACAATATGTAAATGTTTAGAACATTTTTGGGCAATGATCATTTTTATAAGGAATTTAATTTAAATTTTTGTAATAATTATTTATAATATAAATAATAATCTGATAAATTCTGGAACTCAAATTTTTTGTTTTAATAATTTAGACCAAAAGGAGCTCGAATTCTTTGCTTAAAATTTGCATTACTTATTAGAGAATAATTTGTTAAATCCTTATTAAAAAGATAAAAGAGAACTTATAAAATAATTTATTCTGCGTTTCAAATTTATAGAATTAATAAAAAACAAAAAATATTTGAAGCAACATTTTTTATTCATCTAAAACAAATATAATTATATATTCTCAAATATTCCAAATAGTTGAATAATTATATGAATTGGTCGAAATGGGAATGTACGATAATTCAGATTACTATTATTGATTAATAAAATTTTACTTGATTTGAATCTAATTTAATAGAAGGTTGATGCCAATTAAATGGCATACTTGAAATTAGTTATTATTGTTAGAATAGAGATCCATTTTCAAATATTTTATCAAATTGATATTCATTAAATGCATTCTCAAAATTTGTATCAAAATCTATGTATGTGAATTCTAATTTTTTTTATTAATACAAAAAGATGGGTTATTTCTTTTAGATCTTTTTTAAAATCTATTATTGATGAATTTCATCATAGACAATTTTTGCTTTTTGGCCATTATGTTTATTTTTTGTCAATTATTTATTTTCTTTTCTTGTAATTTTATTTAATAGGTATATTTAACTAAAAATTATTATTTTTAATACTTTTCTTTATCCAAATATGATGATATTTGCCTAACTTTTTCTCTAGTTTCATCATTTATTTATTCTCCTTAAGAAATTGATTTATTTTGTCTAATGAGATTTTGAAAAAGCTCTTTCATATCATTTTAAATATTAATTTTCTTATGATCCATCTCATTTTCATTACAAAATATACTTGATATCAATAAAGGTTATAATTTTGATGTAATTATTGAACCTATATAAAAAATATTAGTTTTTACTTTCAGTTGTTTAAAAAGTGGCTTTTAATAATCGCCTGAATACTTTTTTAACATGAGCATAAAATTTATTCTTAATATCTTAATCTGTTCTATGATTAAGCTCTTAAGCAACACAAGTCTAATTATTCATAATTTATACCCATTTGTTTCCATGAATTTTTATGAGTTCAAATAGTTTATCAAGTTCATGTGTACTGAGCTCGCTTTTATTGAATGAATTATCAAGGTGATTGAAAAATCTCTCTCTACAAGCCTTTGTATTTCTATTATAGCCTTATTTTCTAAGAGTTTGAGATATTTTTTTCCAGCCAAGCCTTTCATTTTGGAATTTATGGACTAATTACTTTAAGAGTTTGTCTTCCTACTGTAAACATATTCTATACATTTTCTGTCCATAATATTCTTTTTTTTGATGAAGGAATAGATGAGTTCAGCATTTTTATAATTAATAAGAATAAGATAACTAAATTATGATTATAAGTCGTTATCACATTATATATTAGAATCATTAAATATTAATTATAATATATATATATTAAGCTATATTTAATCAAACATATGTGTATCTAATTTCTTAATTTTTTTGATTTCTCAAATGATTAAAAGTATAGAGTGTAACTACAGTTTGTATAATTTGAAAACTAAGAATTTCAATGTAAAGTAGAAATAGTTTTTGTAATATCACTAATATTACTAATGTTAATACACCAATCTAAGCTATTATTTGAAATTTCAAATAATTAGACAATCTTTGAAGCACAGATATTTTGAATGTCCAAGGAGTTGACCAAACATAAGATTAGTCAAATTTGCTTATTAATAACAATAGCAACCTTCCACAAAAAGTTAATGAAATAATATGGAGAATCTTAAACCAATTACTTTATTAGCGAATTCCAATATACTCTGGATCTATCTTGAATAAATTCATGAAAACTATGTAAATTTATGATGAAAAATGCAACACAATTACTGAAATCATACAAAATCCATATATCAAATCCAGAGTAACAAAGAAATAAATAAATAGAAATATATGGATTATATGTTCCATTATAGATGCTAAAGAATAAAATATTATAAAAGTTTCTGATTCACTACTCCAACATTTGCGAGATAAAGCAAATAAAAAAATAAAAACTACTATTGGACTAATTATTGGAGGAGTAAAAACAAAAGAATCTTCTCCATTCTGATTAACTATGTTTACTGTCTTATTAGTATTGATAGTATTATTATTTGAATTATTAGTATCATTTACATTATTACTATTATTATTATTACTTTAATTATTTACACATGTATTATTTACAATAATTTGATTTTCTTTACATATTAACTAACATGTATTATTCATTAATGTAAATGTGGATTTACATGCAATACAATCGGTTAGATTACAAACTCCACATTATTCGATACTGCAACCATAATTAAAAGCATATTTTATATTTGATTTTTATAAAATTCTTCCTAATTCATTAAATGAAGTAAGATTAAAAAATTCAGAATAATTACTAATTGGATTCATAAAGGATACTTTAAAATTTAATACTTAATTTCCTTTAGGAATTATAACTTAATTATTGATATCTTCTCCATTTAAAGTAATATTGCTTAATAATAAATTGTCTATATCTAATTGTAATTTACCATTGACAGGAATATCGAAATAAGTATCAAAAGTTATAGTGATATTATCTGTTTCATTTATTTATGTATTTTGTTTAGTTATTTTCAAATTTTTAAATTCCATGATATCCAATTATGGTAAGGTCAAATTACCATAAGCATATACATATCCATCTCTATAATATCCTACTTCCCAATAATTTTATTCTTTATCAAAGTATTAATTAGTCATATTTAAAGAATATTATGTTTAATTGATATACATAGATGAGGCATTAATTTTATTTTCCTAATTATTTGGCAATATAAATGGAGTTCTCAATATACCTTTATCTTACAAATCAGGAGCAATAGTAACTTGCCAATTACCTTAGGCTTATTAGTAATTATTATCAGTAATAACAGATAATTATAATAATTGTGGAATTGCTGACTATCTAAAAATTTATTCAGCTATCAAGCATTAATCTTTGTAGGCTATTATTGTAATAGTATAAGGCTTTACATTTTAAAAATTATTAGCTGAAAATTAAATATTGCTAACCTAACCATATTATAATTAATTTTCAACTGAGATGCAATCTTAACATTTTAAATCGGTTAAAGTAGTTGAAATATAATATTTTGTAATTTATGTTGAATCCAACCCATTTATTGTAAAAACTGATTCTTCTCCAATATTAAAAGATGATGTACTTAATGTTGAAGCTAATTTGTATTTAACTAATTATGGAATAACTTAATTAGATGTTGCTAATTCTTAATTTTAATATATGAGTTTAGTCTAAAATTAATAAGAATCACAACCAGGTAATAAGATCTCTAATTTAATTATGACTTTATTTAACTTTTATTCTAATAGATTAGATTTGTAAATGTTATTAATTTAAGAACAATCTACATCCTAAATTTTACAACTATTTGTTTAATATTAGTTTGTCAATTCAATATAAAAATTACTAAATTGTTAATTTAATTACAAAGATAATATAACTAAGGCATAATTTAACATTATTGTTGTGTTCTAAGACATAGTCATTTATATAATATCCTTAACTGGAGTATATGAGATAGATCTTTTGATACTATCATAATTATTTAGAGTAACCTATACATCAAAACTAATAGTACTCAAAGAAAGAGGATTAATAAATTGTTAAAACAATGTATTATGACAATTAGATTCATATGAAGTAACATAATTAAGTTTTACAAGCGAAGAAGTGAATATAAACTTACTCTATTCATCAAGATTGCATATTATAACTTTTATTGTTGTTGCCATTCCAACTACTTAATTTTCTGTGGACAAAGTGTAATCATAGTTACTATTTATTGTTTAAACTACTTGAGATGTTGAAAACATTGTAATATATCCATTATTAGAGTCTAATATCTCTATTTTATAGCTTATTGGTTCATTAGATTTAATCATAAATTTCGAAATAGTTATAGAAGACTTTGCATTAGATAGTAGTTAAGCATTAGTGATAATTATTTTATTATCTTAAAATTTTATGGAGTCAAATATTATCCCGCTTAATTTAGCTTAATTATCCATAATTCCATTTGTAGTTATTATTAATTGTGATTATGTTGGATATGTAATTGAAGTGCCATCTATGTTTATTATCAATGGAGCTGATATATAGGTTATAGATGGTTAATTTATAGATATTGGCAAATTTTTGAACTAAAATTTTAGTTAGACAATCTCTGTAAAAATCACTGATTTTGTAGAAATGACTGAAGCATTTAATTATACTGGATCAGTAAATGTAGTTATAGGATTGTTTACATTTATAAATATAATTTGAAAAGTAGGTGTGGCAGATTTAAAAGTAATTATAAATTTACTGTAAACTAAATTACAAGCTCCATTGGTCAAACCTGTTACACCACATACAATATTTTCTTAACCAATTATTTGTTTAGGTAATTATACATCTACTTATATATCTGAAGATGTTGGAAAAGTTGCAGTTATATTAAAAGTAATAGTATTAGCTGTCTATTAAATTGTGTCATTCTTCTAATCATAAACTATAATGACTGATGCTAAAGAGTTAATTAGTAAAGTGCTTAAAATTGTTAAAAGTGGATTCATAAATAATTTATTATCATCTGGTAAACTAGAATTTATATAATACCAACTGCAAAATTCAGTTCACTTTTTATTTCACTATATTTATTTTAATAAAAATATTTATAAAGCACATTTATGGCTAATTTGAAAATTCTAATGATATTGGTGTTTTTTCCAAACTTACAAATACATACTGTTTAGTTGCATTAGGTGGAAGTGAAAATTTCTATTCTGTGTATGAATCTGAATTAGGATTGAGCATGCCTGTAATTCATTGTTCAATTGGAGGTACAAGAATTATTGGAAGTCTTACTGCAGGTATTTGAATAACAAATTATTTAGGAAACAAAAATGAACTTCTAGTTCCAAATACTTGCACTGATTAAGAATTAAAATAGATAAGGAATTCATTACCAGATGAAGTTAAGGTATTATACTCAATCAAAATATAGGTTAAAAGAGTAGAAGAAAAACTATCAGCATTAGGAAATTGTGTTGCTTGCAATGATTATATTGCATTAATTCACTCTGATTTAGATAAAGAAACTGAGGAAATTATTGCTGACACATTTGGAAGTATTCAGAACTACAGTGGCATAATAAGTCTTAGTTGGAACCTATTGTTGTTTTAACAACCAAGGAGGACTTGTTCATCCATTAACTACATTTGAAGAATTAGATGAATTAGCTAATTTACTATGAATTCCATTATGTGCAGGAACTGTTAGTAGAGGAAGTGATATTATTGCATCAGGACTAGTAGTCAATGATGTTGCAGCTTTTTATGGTATTTATCACACTAATACCAATAGGTCTCGATACAACATCAACTGAAATCACAGTTATTGAAAAAATATTCAAATTAAAGGATAAGAATAAATAAAATATGGAAGTATAGTAAATGTAAGACATTTATTAAATGATAAATTCATATTTATAATTGAAATACTAATCTAATATTTATTTATTTTTAGATTTTTCTAATTGGCCAAAATATTTATTAATTGATATTGTTAAGTTTTTTCACCCTCTCCTATTAATAAATAACTGACAAAGTCAATTTTTTTTTTCTTCATAAAAATAACTCTTGCTTAGTATAATAGTTAAATTTATCAATATTCAAAAATCTTTGTCATTTAAATATTCTTCAGATTGATATTTTAGTATTTAATGAATATAGCTTAATTAGAATCAAATAAACGTAGTATGAAAATTAAAGAAAAGGGATTTGCAGAATTTTCATGATGGAGATTTATATATCTTTGTAATTGTCATATTAATTAAATTAAGAATTTTTAAAAGTATTAAAAATTTAATTGCAATTATATTTTAATGAAAGATTAGTTGTGAAATTTCGTATATAAAATTAACAAAGAGATAATACTTTTGGATAGAACTAAAATTATATTATTAAAGCTATTTGAAAGCATTAAAAGGCATTCTTGTTAATTCTTGAATTTTTATTTGTTGAAATGATCAAAATTTGATTCATGATCAGAATTTCATTATAGTATAAAAATTTAGCCAACTTTCTTAATTAAAAGTGAATTAGTCCAAGATTCTCAAGACATAGAAGAAAATCATAGGTATTATAAATGCAAAAAAGTAATTTTTTATTTTTGGGCAATGGTTCCCCTTCTCTTTTTGGAAAGATTGTTTAGGAATTAATAATAACTCCATTATAATGAACAATATCAAAGCCAATTTTCTAAATCTCTAAAATGGCCAAATTGATCAAAATATAACTAGTTATCCATTTCTTAATTCAAATTCAGTAAATTTTCACAGCATTTTAGCATAAATTTATTATCATATTGTGCCCCAGAGTTAAGCTAAAGTGAGTGTGAATAGTCTTATTCTTCTCTTACTTTTTTATTGTGTCATGCTAAAACTTAGAAAAAATAAAAAATAGAAAAATTAAATAAAAGCATTCTCAGCATATGAAAGAATTGCCATTCCTATTTTGTTTGAAATTATATACTAAGTGCCGAACACTCATGGTTCAATTTCTTATGCCCACATTGATAATGAAGATATTTAATTTTGGTTTTGGGTCTGTTGCAAACAATTTTTTTTTAATTAAAATTTTTGGATTTTGTTTCAAGTGTTGAAGAGAATATGGAACTCTTAAATTATGACTTTTTTCAAAGGTTTTCTCTTAATTTTTAGAATTGAGCTCTACAAATCAGCTCTTCTTTTAAGAAAATCATTCATTGTTTGTGTTATTAAAATTCAGAAGTAAGCTCCAACAAATATGTAAGGAGAATTATTCAAAGAAAAGAACAAGCAATGATANATTGTTAAGTTTTTTCACCCTCTCCTATTAATAAATAACTGACAAAGTCAATTTTTTTTTTCTTCATAAAAATAACTCTTGCTTAGTATAATAGTTAAATTTATCAATATTCAAAAATCTTTGTCATTTAAATATTCTTCAGATTGATATTTTAGTATTTAATGAATATAGCTTAATTAGAATCAAATAAACGTAGTATGAAAATTAAAGAAAAGGGATTTGCAGAATTTTCATGATGGAGATTTATATATCTTTGTAATTGTCATATTAATTAAATTAAGAATTTTTAAAAGTATTAAAAATTTAATTGCAATTATATTTTAATGAAAGATTAGTTGTGAAATTTCGTATATAAAATTAACAAAGAGATAATACTTTTGGATAGAACTAAAATTATATTATTAAAGCTATTTGAAAGCATTAAAAGGCATTCTTGTTAATTCTTGAATTTTTATTTGTTGAAATGATCAAAATTTGATTCATGATCAGAATTTCATTATAGTATAAAAATTTAGCCAACTTTCTTAATTAAAAGTGAATTAGTCCAAGATTCTCAAGACATAGAAGAAAATCATAGGTATTATAAATGCAAAAAAGTAATTTTTTATTTTTGGGCAATGGTTCCCCTTCTCTTTTTGGAAAGATTGTTTAGGAATTAATAATAACTCCATTATAATGAACAATATCAAAGCCAATTTTCTAAATCTCTAAAATGGCCAAATTGATCAAAATATAACTAGTTATCCATTTCTTAATTCAAATTCAGTAAATTTTCACAGCATTTTAGCATAAATTTATTATCATATTGTGCCCCAGAGTTAAGCTAAAGTGAGTGTGAATAGTCTTATTCTTCTCTTACTTTTTTATTGTGTCATGCTAAAACTTAGAAAAAATAAAAAATAGAAAAATTAAATAAAAGCATTCTCAGCATATGAAAGAATTGCCATTCCTATTTTGTTTGAAATTATATACTAAGTGCCGAACACTCATGGTTCAATTTCTTATGCCCACATTGATAATGAAGATATTTAATTTTGGTTTTGGGTCTGTTGCAAACAATTTTTTTTTAATTAAAATTTTTGGATTTTGTTTCAAGTGTTGAAGAGAATATGGAACTCTTAAATTATGACTTTTTTCAAAGGTTTTCTCTTAATTTTTAGAATTGAGCTCTACAAATCAGCTCTTCTTTTAAGAAAATCATTCATTGTTTGTGTTATTAAAATTCAGAAGTAAGCTCCAACAAATATGTAAGGAGAATTATTCAAAGAAAAGAACAAGCAATGATATAATTATTATTTGCTATTTAAAAAAAAATAAGAGAGTTTTAAAAGAAGTAGGAGAAACACTATTTAGAGATCTTGAAATTCAAAGAAAGAGTATGAATTATACTCATTTGATTAATAAATTAAAAAATAATTTTCATCTTCCCTCTTCAGATGTCATGACAAAATCTCTCTTACATCAGACACGGTGAATGAAAAGTCTTATTTAAGTTTAATAACACAAATATATATCTATCCATACTATTCTTAACTTAATCTAATAGAAAGGTGCGGCACAATATGAAAAGAAGTTAAAACTAAATTTGCTACCTTCATTGAATGATATTTGAATTAATAATTCTTGGAAATCTTAAATTCAATCAATGAGGAAGAAATAACTTGGAATATCTGGCCCTATTAGCTATTTTTAAGCAATAGCTTATGATTATTTTGTTCGATTTTATTAATTATAATTGAAGGTTATTATTAATCTTTTCATAAATAGAAGGGTAGAAATTAAAAAAAAATAAATAAATTTTTGCACTTATAATACCTTAATTTGAGGGACTTTATAATATATTTGTATTCTGTCATTTTGACAAAGCTATTCATAATATTAAAATTGAATATTTTTATGCGTTTATGTCTTATTTTCAGTTTTATTGATATTGCTTTTCTTTGTTTGCCTGAATACTTACAAGAATTGAAGTTGTAAATAATTATAAACATTTCCTATTTTATTGGAAATATTTGATGGAATCAGATTTAATATTATATTAGTGATTTTCCTCATTTATTTTCTTAATTTTAAGCTACAATCAAATATTCTTATATTCTTTACGGATGCAATATTAAATGATTATATATAAAAAATATGAATTGATGTTTGATTTAATAATTTAGTTTCACAAAGAGCTTTTATATTATTAATTTTTTTAAATATATAGTAAAATTTATTTCTAAACTCTCAATTAATTATTCTCATTTAACAAAATATTTTGAAACTAACAATTTATTCATCTACACTAAACAAATTACTCTCTTATGTAATAACTTTCAAAATATCCATGTTACTAACTAACATGTACCTTCATTCTCTTATTAATTAAAATTATGGATTTATTCTATAAATTTAATTATATTTTAATTTTAATAAAATAAGAAATAATTTGTTAATTCATGATTTTCATCTAGATATCCTTTTGAAAGAAGTTACTAACCATTTTTGAACAATCCTAAGCAAAGAATTATTTATAAATTGTAATCTTAGAGAAGTTTTTTTTTTCGAAATATAAAAATCTTAAAAATTAGAATTTTACTCTCTGATTGTTTTCCATCTATAATATCGTCTTAAAATGTTTTGTAAAGGTGATATTAACCTTATTATAATTGGTCCTCAAATATAATATATACAAATCTTCTTTTTATCAAGATTAGAAAAGAAAAAATTCTTCCTTTATTTGCAACATCTTAAAAATATTGATATATATCTAGAAAAGCATAGCATCTATCCAAATAATTAAAAGTAAAAATGATCCCAAGAACTTATTTGAAGTTTAGATGATAATTTATAAAGTTTTGTATTGAATGCTATTTTGGAAATGAAAACCAAGGATAAATTAGATCACAAAATGATCTCAGCTTCATAATAACAAATTTAGAAGATAAAAAAATAAAAGCTACTTAATGGATTTAAAATGAAAAATTCAACAATTCATAAAATATAGTAAAGTATAATGTTTGAGAAACTATTAGTTTCGAAAAAGTTATTAAGTTAGCTTATCTTTATACATCATAAATGACTTCAGATTTTGGAACAAGGAATGTGTAATGGATTTAAAAATTTAAAAAATTTTTAATTCTAGTCGATTAATTAATCTGTTAGTTCATCGAAATGTAGTATAAAAAGAATTGTGAGTTCGTGAATTTCAAAAATAATCAAAAACGATAAAAAAAATGTTCAAAGTTATTGTTGTCTTATTTTTAATTACAACATTATAGGGTTCGAATATTAGAAGGCACCATAATATTATGAAAAACTAAGAAGGGTCATAATAAGTTCTAGCGGAAAATAAACATCATATTAAGAAGTAAAATGAATAATAGAAGACATTAATAAGTGAATAGGAAAGTCATGAAAAAGATTAAGTTGATTTTTCAGCAACAGAAAGTTTACTTGAAAAAGATAGCTATAATTAATCAAAAAAAAAAAACCAAGAAAAACAAGATAAAGTTGATAGATAAGGTGTTAAATTAATTGAAGAAACTCAAAACAAAGGAAGCAAAAATAAAACAAGAAAAGATATTAATGTTGCAAAATAAAGTATATTATCATTAATAATAAAGAAAATAAAAATAACTAAAATTTATTAGAAGAAAATGTAGTTGCTGATGGTAGAGCTAGATCAAATGAAGAATGGATGTAAAAGATTGCTAATGATGTTTCAACTATAAAAATGAACATCAAATCATAATTAGAAGCTGATCATATTGCCTTTGTTGAAGAAAATGTAGTTGCTGATGGAAGAGCAAGATCTAATGAAGAATGGATGTAAAAGATTGCTAATGATGTTTCAACTATCAAATAAAACATCAAATCATAATTAGATGCTGATCATATTGCCTTTGTTGAAGAAAATGTAGTTGCTGATGGTAGAGCAAGATCAAATGAAGAATGGATGTAAAAGATTGCTAATGATGTTTCAACTATCAAATAAAACATCAAATCATAATTAGATGCTGATCATATTGCCTTTGTTGAAGAAAATGTAGTTGCTGATGGTAGAGCAAGATCAAATGAAGAATGGATGTAAAAGATTGCTAATGATGTTTCAACTATCAAATAAAACATCAAATCATAATTAGATGCTGATCATATTGCCTTTGTTGAAGAAAATGTAGTTGCTGATGGTAGAGCAAGATCAAATGAAGAATGGATGTAAAAGATTGCTAATGATGTTTCAACTATCAAATAAAACATCAAATCATAATTAGATGCTGATCATATTGCCTTTGTTGAAGAAAATGTAGTTGCTGATGGTAGAGCAAGATCAAATGAAGAATGGATGTAAAAGATTGCTAATGATGTTTCAACTATCAAATAAAACATCAAATCATAATTAGATGCTGATCATATTGCCTTTGTTGAAGAAAATGTAGTTGCTGATGGTAGAGCAAGATCAAATGAAGAATGGATGTAAAAGATTGCTAATGATGTTTCAACTATCAAATAAAACATCAAATCATAATTAGATGCTGATCATATTGCCTTTGTTGAAGAAAATGTAGTTGCTGATGGTAGAGCAAGATCAAATGAAGAATGGATGTAAAAGATTGCTAATGATGTTTCAACTATCAAATAAAACATCAAATCATAATTAGATGCTGATCATATTGCCTTTGTTGAAGAAAATGTAGTTGCTGATGGTAGAGCAAGATCAAATGAAGAATGGATGTAAAAGATTGCTAATGATGTTTCAACTATCAAATAAAACATCAAATCATAATTAGATGCTGATCATATTGCCTTTGTTGAAGAAAATGTAGTTGCTGATGGTAGAGCAAGATCAAATGAAGAATGGATGTAAAAGATTGCTAATGATGTTTCAACTATCAAATAAAACATCAAATCATAATTAGATGCTGATCATATTGCCTTTGTTGAAGAAAATGTAGTTGCTGATGGTAGAGCAAGATCAAATGAAGAATGGATGTAAAAGATTGCTAATGATGTTTCAACTATCAAATAAAACATCAAATCATAATTAGATGCTGATCATATTGCCTTTGTTGAAGAAAATGTAGTTGCTGATGGTAGAGCAAGATCAAATGAAGAATGGATGTAAAAGATTGCTAATGATGTTTCAACTATCAAATAAAACATCAAATCATAATTAGATGCTGATCATATTGCCTTTGTTGAAGAAAATGTAGTTGCTGATGGTAGAGCAAGATCAAATGAAGAATGGATGTAAAAGATTGCTAATGATGTTTCAACTATCAAATAAAACATCAAATCATAATTAGATGCTGATCATATTGCCTTTGTTGAAGAAAATGTAGTTGCTGATGGTAGAGCAAGATCAAATGAAGAATGGATGTAAAAGATTGCTAATGATGTTTCAACTATCAAATAAAACATCAAATCATAATTAGATGCTGATCATATTGCCTTTGTTGAAGAAAATGTAGTTGCTGATGGTAGAGCAAGATCAAATGAAGAATGGATGTAAAAGATTGCTAATGATGTTTCAACTATCAAATAAAACATCAAATCATAATTAGATGCTGATCATATTGCCTTTGTTGAAGAAAATGTAGTTGCTGATGGTAGAGCAAGATCAAATGAAGAATGGATGTAAAAGATTGCTAATGATGTTTCAACTATCAAATAAAACATCAAATCATAATTAGATGCTGATCATATTGCCTTTGTTGAAGAAAATGTAGTTGCTGATGGTAGAGCAAGATCAAATGAAGAATGGATGTAAAAGATTGCTAATGATGTTTCAACTATCAAATAAAACATCAAATCTTAATTAGATGCTGATCATATTGCCTTTGTTGAAGAAAATGTAGTTGCTGATGGTAGAGCAAGATCAAATGAAGAATGGATGTAAAAGATTGCTAATGATGTATCAACTATTAAGATGAACATAAAGAATTAACTAAATGGTACTCAATTTGTATAATAAAACCATATTGATAGCGCATTAGTTGATGAACAACAACCTTAATCCTAAGATTATTGGTCATAAAAGCTTAAAGAAGATATTAATAAAATTAAATAAGATGATTCTAATAAATAATAGGAATGATTTATCCAAATAACAATTATAACAATAATTTTCTTAGTTTATATTTATTTTTTATTTTGTTCTTTAATTCATTTTATGTAAAAGTTTTGACATTACTAATTTCCCAAAATAGATTTTTTACATTATTCATATCTTTATATCTAATTGTTATAAATTATTTAATAAATTTTAAACTAATCCCATTATAAAAACCAATCTTTAATGATATTATCATAAATCAAATATTAAGTTTTAAATCATAATTTAATTTTTGGTCAAAAGTTATTAAAAACATTTTTATATTACATCTATATTTATTTTAATTTTTTGAATATGGTTAACTCGATTTTAATTTTTGGTATGCTTATTTTAACAATTTTTTCATTGGCAAATAAAAATGCTTATTATATCAAGAATTGAAATCCTAATAAAAACCTAATAATTGATTATTCAAATTTATATCAATACAGAAAAGATTATCTTTATGAAGTAGGATGGCATTAGAATAGCAAATAATCTGATGTAAAATAAAGAATTTAACGTATATAAGAATAAAAAGCAGAAAAACTAATACTTACCCTAACAATATTCAAAATTGTTTAGAATCAATTTAAGAAGAATATAGATGATACTTATTTAATTGATTGAAGATTAAAAGTTATAATAAATAATCAGTATTAAAAAAAATGTAAATCTATAATTTATCCAGATTCAGTAAAATTATCATATTAAAAAGTAAATTTTGGGTATTTCATTCTAAATTCAAATTTCTTTCTTCTAAATAAACACAAAAATTATAAAGCAATTATTTTTCTTCTACTACTGATTTATAATTTAACAGTTTCATAACCTAAAATTATCAAGAATGTTTATTTAATTATATGGTTTGGCAACATAAAGCAACTATTAGGTAACAAATAATGCGTGATCAATTTACAAAATATTGCCAACCTCAATTGATTTTTGAACTAATAAATTAGCTTTACTCATAAAATATTGTCAAAAATGATCAAATGTAAAAAAAAATCTGATCAACTTATCTAAAAATATTTTATGCTAAAAAATGCCAGAAGGATCATATTTTTTCTCTTCAAAACACTTAAACTTTACCTAAATTAATTTATTTTATTTACTATAACTAGATATAGATTTCCTCTTCTATTAGATCCAATGATTTTTCATACAAAAATGGAGTTCTATTTGAGAATACCATTAAAATCTATTTAACTGTTTTGGACCCAATAAGGAATTTCTACAAATTTAAAGAAAAACTCTGTAATTAAAATAGAGAGAAGCATTAACTACATTTTTTGCTGAATTTTTAGATTATTTATTGATATGTTATATTCATTAGCTTAGATTAGTTTTGACCTTTAAAATTTATATATTTAATCAATTTTAATAATTTTCTAAGTTTCAAAAAACTTATCTAAAATATGTAATAAATATTCTAATTGAATTTATTTGAAACAATCAAATTATTGAGATTAAATTAATTTATTATTGATAATTATTTCTATTTCTTAAAATAGTATTTCTCTTAAATAGATCTTGATAATTTAATTCTCTCTTAATTTTTTCTATCAAAAGATTTCCGAATTAATTGTTATTCTATAATATGAGTTCAAATGATTATCTGTGTAAAATAATAGTTTAAAGCATTTTAGTTTATTTCAATTGTTTAAATTCATTTTTGCAAATATAAAAATGATATTTAGTTTAATTGAATTTAATACATTAAAGAGTCATATTATTTTATCTTAGAGATAATTCTTATCATTATTTATTGGAAAGGAATGAGAAAAATAATTTCAATTTCAAAAATAAACATATAAAACTCTTTTGTGTATATTATATATCTATAATCATTATCACTTGCTTGAGCAAACCATATAGGTTCCAATAAACATTAAAATTAATCCAATCCAAGTCTTTTACTTCAATTTCTACTTTTTTAAACGAGATTCAGTGATTACAGTTGTTGCTGAGTTGACACAATTCACAATAACTGGTCCTAAACTTAATGGAGTATGACCCAAAAGGTAGTAATAAAATATTGATGCACTTTGATTTATTCCAAAAGGAATTATAAACTTATAATTAAGGATTGTTTGAATAAAGGATTTAAATCCGAACAGGTCCTACTATTTATTACCGACTCCAGATTCCATAAAAGGATTTGTTATTCCCCAAATTATTCCAACAACTAATAAACCAATTATATAAATCATAAAATATATTAATATTGAAATTTATGATTATTTTATTATAATAGAGAATATTATTTTATTTTAATAATATGATTGATAAAATAATCTAATAGACACTATATGAATATATTTTAAGATTTAAGTTAATAAAAAAAGTGAATTAAATAAAATCTAGATACTATGATTATATTTGGTGCTGTTTTTAATGAAAATAATTGAACAAAATAGGATAAGGTAGATTGGAACATTACTTAATTATAAATCTTATGAATATAAAGCATAACATTTTACTAAATATCAATAAAATTTTATATTACTAAAATTACATCAAATTACAGCATATCCTCCTTCGCTTGATAACCCTCTAAATTTTTTGATTATCCCAAAAACTTTGATAATAGTGAAATTAATCCCATCTTTGACCAAATGTGGAAAATCTTTCCAAAAATGTGAATGAGGTAGTGCATCTACTCCACTAAGCTAGTATTATTTTTTATTGTAAGCTATTCCACCACCAAAATAAAGTCCAGCTGCTAAAATAATATATAAAAGCATTGTTTAGCTTCCCCCACCTATGATAATTATAATAATTACTAGGAGAGGATCCTGATCTACATCCAGCTGAGTGTTAAATACCCAATCTTATATTGCATTTACTAGAATCTATAACTCGAAAGTTAGGTTCATCTTTTCCACATGTGATTTCAAAAGTAACAGATCTTGGACTCATTTACATTTGTTCATTATCTGCAATTATTTTTTGTAATCCACCATCATCTTTAACATCAAAACACATATCACCTTATAATTAATTTAAGAATAACCTTGTTTGTAAGTTATGGAAATGCCTAATTCAGGATAAACTGGATTAACATAGCCAAATTCTTAAGTTTCTTTTAATCCTAAAACCTTTTAATTGATTTATGAATATACATCACAATTTTCTGTCACTTTTCCCATCACTTCAAGTGCTTCAAATGCAGCAACATCCCGACCTTAACATCGAACCGCTCCTGTACAAAAATTAAACTCGTAAACCATATTAAACATTCCCATGCCTTTATAAATTTGCTTAGAAAAGTTACTTGTATCAGTATCAGGTACTTGATAGTTATTGATGTTGTGAAGTTTTGAAATATCATATGTATAACCAAAGGAATCGTGCCATAAACAATTTTTGTCTGTAGCATAAGACGTGGTGATTAAAAACAATAAGGAAAACATTATTTTATAATATTAATCATTTCATCTAAAATAACTACGGAAATTTAATTCATCAGCTATTTCCATGCTTTGATTCTTTTTGAATGATGGTTCAAAGTTTTCTTTTCCACATTTATTTTATACATTTTTTTCATGAGAACAAATATGCTTAAATGGTTCCTTAAACTATTATATACTGCTTTGCATATCTGTATATGTTGGACTACTTTAATTTAATTGAGATTAAAAGTAACTTTAAAAAGATTCAATCTCACTTTTATTTATATCTTCTGTCTTCTTATTTTCATTTGCATCCCAAAATTAAACATTTATAGCTGAAGTATCAAATAAGTATTTAGGATATTTAATAGGTTTAGAGGTTTTCAATTTTAAAGATTCCATATTTTCACCTTTAAGCTTCATTTCTTTTCGTAATTTAACTTTATATATATTTTACATCATAATAGAAATATTCTCTAACATTTAATCTAGAGTTTCATTGTTTAACAGCATCATCTCATCTACATCAATCATATTATGATAACATAAGGCAATTTTTAATAATTTATTCCTTTCATCCTATAGATCTTTACTTAATTATTTATATTTTCTTGTTTTAGCTTTTTAATTTGCATATCTCTTTTTAGTTTAAATAACAGATTCTTATTATTTTAATTTTAATTCATTAACTTAATTTTCAATTGTTTATTTCTCAGATTTTAAAATAATGAATTCTTCTTCTAAATTTTGATATTTCTTAATCATTCCAAAAGAATCAATAATATCCTATTTAATTTCAACATCTCTGCATCCTTTTTCTGGTACCCATAACACTCCAACACCATGATAATGTAAATGAGTCCATTAATATGGTAAATTTTTATTAATCATTGCTTAAATATGATCAGAAGTATTAAATTAGGATTTAAATATTTTTCTTTGTTCTTCAAGCTTTTCTATTATTTTTAGCATCATTTCTTATTGTTATTTATCATCAACTCTAGCTCTTTGTAATTCCTCTATTTTTGTTTCATAATCCTTTATTACCCTATTCAAACTTTCATCATTATCAAATCCTACTATATTTTTGGAGACATTGTTTTCTATTTTTTTTGCATTTGTTCCAAATCGTAAAGTAGACAATGTTTATTCAAATTAACTATAACAAGGATTAACACAAAGGATTATGGCAGTTCTTGAATTACCTCCTAAGGATGATCTTAAAATCTTTGTTAAAGGTGAGTTTCGATAAGGAATATGTTGATCACTAAATATTGTTAAGTACTTACTTCCTTCCTTATGCTCTTAGAGATATAACTTAAGTTAAAAAAAACAAACTTTTATTGATATGTTTGGATTCATTTTATCTATCTTTATATTGAGTCCCACTTCCACCTGCAGATGTTCCTCTTTTTTTAAGCATTGAATCATGAATATTAATTTTTTCTGAACCTGCCAAATCAACAAAATTCAGTATAGATTCAGTTATCACTGAATTTGGACCAATTGTATTAGGAACACATCTTACATATAATCTGAATATTGTATGAGATCTACTACTACAATGATTCATAACAGTTGATGCATAATGTCTATTACTTTCTCCAAACTGAAGAATATCCATTATTTCATCTATTGTTGTTACTACTTCTTCAATTGCTCCCTTAATAACAAATTCTCTATTAAAATCTTCATTTATTAATAATGTTTCACTCAATCTCTCTTGAGTTGATAATAGATCATAAACTTAATCTGTATATATTTCAACATAACTGCATCTTAAAAAATATTATTTATCTTGTTGTCTCTAAATTTCTCCAAAAAGATCTTTGAGTGCTTATTTTAATATTCCTTCTTCTTAATCATATCCCATCATTGTGTAAGTCTTACCACTCCCAGTTTAACCATACATAAACACTGTTCCATTAATACCTTACAATGATGATAATGTAATTCTTTAGATCTATTACTAGTAAATAAATTTTGTGGTGTGTTTTTGATCAAAACATTAATCTATTAATATTTGATTGATTATTTATACTGAAAGTAAACTCTACTCTTTGTCCAGGCACAAATTTACGCATTCTAACTAAATCATTAAATCTGTCATTAGAAATTGTAATTGTGTCTTGATTTTGAACAGACCAAATTTCAAGGTCATTGTTATCTTTCTCTAAAACATTTGATGGCCTAATTCTAACTACAACCTATATATTCTCCATTAATTTAAATTAAATTATGTTTTAACAGATTAATTTACAATTAAAATGTAGAAATTGTATTGATATTAATATTGCTGATAATTCATTAATCAAAAGACTTCTTCTCTAATTTAAAGGAATTCTGAGGCAGCACTCATCTTTTGAGTAAGAACTTCTTATAATCTTTCAACAACTTCCAATTATTATTCTCTTTCAAAAGTTTAAGCTTCATATTAGGATTCTTATTCAGCAGCCCATCTTTCTTAAATAGCCAATGAATCTTCAGCATCTTCAAGGAATAACTATGTTTAGTTCAAGATCATACAGTTTAATCTTCTAAGTCTTCAACAGCTTCTTATATTGTGACTTTGAATTGAACAATTGAGTTTTCTAAGAAGGCCTTTCTCTCAACTAATCTCTTGTGTTCTTCTTATAAGTGACCACTTTAGACTTCCCAGTTTGCAGCTTATCTCTCTTCTGTTGCAAGAAGTGATGCTCTGCTAGCAACCAATTATTATCTAATTTAAGCTAAGAGTTCTAAGATTTTGATGATGCTCTTGTTATCAACCTTTGAGGCTAATTATGTCAAAGCATTGATGAGTGGCTATAATTTAGAATAATATTTAATACTTTGAAGAGAGCATGTTTGCTTTCCATTAATTTAGCTTAGACTTTCTCAAATCTGCTCTTAAGTTGAGCAAATGCAACACCTGCTTACAAATGTTAAACAATCTTTGAAGCTTCATCAATGGCATCCATTTAGTCAACATGTTCTGCATCCTTTCTAACCCATGTTTCGTGTTATGATTGTCTTGTGGCAGATTCGTCAGCAAAACTCTTTTCGTTATTGGCAATATCAGATGTGACAACTCTAACTTCAGCTTCAGCTTCTCCCAATGCTTCAGTTGTTGAATCTCTTAAGTTTGAAAGAGCAACAATTTAAGTTTAGTGATAAGCAATTTCTTATTCTAAGTCAGCAATAATCTAACATTGTAATATTTAACTATACCTTCTCGAAGGCAACTGTGTCACTTTCGTGAACTTTGTCAGCTTTCTTTTAATCCCCATTGAGTTATGAAGCAATGTTGTTTAAAAGGATTTAGATTTCTCCAACTGGTCCTCCTGTTGCCAATTAGAGTTGGAGGACTGACAATACAGAATTACCAAATGAATCTTTGTTGATTTATGCCAACACTTCTTTTGGACTTTCACTCTTTGCTACTCTAGCAGTTACCACTGCCAAGATAAGTGTCAATATAGGAATGATTCTAGCCATATTAAAATTATTAATGAATTATTATCACATCCAAGCAGAAGACTAAAAAAACCCGTTTTTTAATAATTTATTTATATTCAATTTAATTCCATTATAAATAACACTTTATCTAAGTTCCAAAATTATATGAAAAATATCTATCAATAATAATAAACAAATATATTCCCATAAAGAATGGTTAAAATGATTAAATATAGTGTTAACTAAATATACATATTAATAGATTTAAGATTAATATAATAAAATATGATTAGATATATACAAAACAACAGTCATTTTAACTAAGAAACTAATTTAAACATTTTGTACTTTTTAGTTTATACAAAGTTACTTTAAAGATTATAAAAATTAAATATATTAATATCTTTTTAAAGAAAATCTGTTCTTTCATTTTAATTTCAATAATAATTATTATTATAAATAATCTAAATTCATATTTCTCATATTAAATAAGAGAGTGTTGTAATGAGATTTTTGTGAATAGATTTAAAAATGAAAAAGAAAAAATCACAATCACTAAAACTATTAGATTTATTCTATGAATTTTAATTATTATTAAATTTAATAATTAATTATTAATTGATTATAGATATAAATTAAGAATGAAATGAATTCATCCTTATTTCTTATTAATATTCTTAATTATGAATGTAATTATTAACAATTTATATTTCTTCATTTAAAATAATAACTAATATAAGAAAATAAAATAGGAATCAAATATTAATGTGATATTAAGTAATATTGTTACTTGAAGATAGTTTTAAATTTAAAGATTAAAATTAGTCAAGTATTTTTTTCATTTTTTTATTTAATTTTTATATCAAATGCGTCAATAAACTCATAAAAACACTTTTTTAAAAACTATCCCATTTACTACTATATTTATGGAATCTTTAAAGTAATCTTCAATGTGGGTATCATCAAATACGATTGATGGGAATAGCTAATTTTAAGGTATAGAAGAATCAATAATTCAGGCAGGTTACTTTTAAAAGTTGATAATTAATGGGAATCAGTATAACTTAATCTACATCCTGAGAAACTATATAAAAAAGGTGTGGGATCTGAGGATTATACATCTTATTGTTAATTATAAGCATGTTTTTTAAAAAAATTTACTCATTTTGATCCTACAATGCCTAATTATAGATATGGAATTAGACTATAATTTGGATAATAATTAACTCATTTATTAACTGAGAATTCAGATATTTTCAAAAAATGGTTTCAGTTTTTAAGAAGATTTTGTATAATGGATAAATTTGCTAGAAAATATAAGGTTTTAGGTAAAATAAAACAAAGTGATCCAGTTTTTGGTTAATGTTTATTTTCTTGTGTAAGAGTACAAGATGCAGAGTATCATATTGTAAAGTTGATAGATAAAAATGTTATAACAGCAACATAAAAACAAAATTTATTTAGAGAGATAAGTAATTTAAGAAAATTGAGTCATACATAAATATGTTATATTGTTGAAGTACTTGAAGATGAATAAAATTTATATATATTATATGAATATTACTTAGGGATTGATTTAAGATCATATATAAAGGAATCACAAATATATTAGATGGCTGAATAATCAACATAAGGATTGGATGAGAAATTGGTAGCAGATATTATATATGGTGTTTTATAAGCAATATAACATATGCATTCTAAAGGAGTTTTTCATAGAGATTTAAAAATGGAAAACTTATTCATACCAGAAAAGAAGCGTTTACCATTTGTTGTATTAGCAAATTTCTGTTATTCTGAAACAACAGATTAAATTTAGTATAAGAAATGTGGAACTCCTGGATTTGTAGCACCTGAAATATTTAGGTCTAAAAATTATACAAGTAAAGTAGACTTATTTTCATTGGGAATAATATTTTACATTTTAGTTTATGGAAAATTACCATTCGAAGGTAAAGATTAAGAGGAAATACTTAGATCAAATGAGAGATGTGAAATAGATTTTAGAATTGAGTAAAATGTTAATATGATTAAAATAGAAAAAAAATATGTAAAAAAATATCTATATCTGGAATGGATTTACTTAAAGGATTATTGAATAAAGAACCAATAAAAAGATTATCAGCTGTATAAGCACTTAATCATCATTGGTTCATTAAAATGGGAACCAGAAATTAAAGAAATTAATAATATCTTTAAGTTTAAAGAGGGAAATCTTTATCAACTATTATAGAAAATTCTGTAGATATTACATAAAGGTATATTATTTATATTATAATTTTAGTTATTATTAATCTAATTCTTAATTACACTAATCTACAAAAGATGATGATAGATTAGATAGAGTTGAAAAAGAATTTACTAAAGGTAGTCTATATGATAAGTTACTTAACTTTAATAGTATTTAATATTAACCATCTAAAATTCGTCGCAATTAATAATAAAATTGAATATTTAATATTTATATTTATAAATTTATGTTATAAACAAATATTTAGAAGATGTGAGTAAAAATTAATTTATTTATTAAATTTTAATTATGACATCCAAACTTTTGATGATTCCAAAAACAAAATTCAATCCTCGGTTTCATCCAACTTCTAGAGAAATCGAATTACTTAGTTAAGTCATAAAATTTGAGTAAAATGTTGATTCTAAAGTAAAATTAAATAATAATAAGTCATTTACTTTGCATGAAAGTCCTTTAAGTGTTCATGGTAAATTGCATTTTGGTCATTTTTACAATAAAGCGCATAAGGATATACTTAAAAGGTATAAATTACTTAGAGGATATAAAATTACACCTTCTATGTAATTTGAATTATTTGGACCATAAGTAGAACATGCTGCATTCTAATAATTAATATAAATGGGAACCACTTAAATGGAATATAATGAAATTGCAATAAGACAGATATGTTCAAAATATGCAGAAGAACAATTAAAATCATATTTGGAATAGATTTAAAGATGGGGTATATTGGAATAAGAAATAAGCCTAACAATTGATCCAAGATATCAAAAATAAGTTTTATATTAATTAGCTCATTTCTTAGAATAAAGTATTATATAGAGATATTATTATTTTAGATTAAATTATTAGAGAATAAAAAATTGTTATATGGTCTAAATCTAGATTTTCAGAAGTACCTCTTGATTCAGTTATTATTTCTTAAAGGGATGTTCCAGCACATGCAATTAAATTCAAATTTACAAGATTAAGTCCAAGTTTTAAGAAATTGAAATGCTCTTTTTATCTAGTATTAGAATTGCCATCACCTTGGAAAATTCCTAGTGCAAAAGCTATTAAATTAGTAGAACAAGAATGGTTGGTGATGAAAAACAAGGAAGCTCTTATAATGAGCAAGTAATTTTTTAATACTCATAAAGAAGAATTTTCAATGTATCAATTTGTTGGAACAATAGTAACATCTGATTTTGTTAATTTGACTGTAGATAATGGATTAAATGAATTTGTTGATTTAAGAATGATAGAAGGAGAAGAAAATAATATAATTTGTCCTGCTCATTAAATGGATGATATACCTATTGCAAAAAGATATAAACTTGATAGAACAGGTATGGTAAATGAAAATGGTTAATTGGTTTATGAAGATGAAGAATTTGATATTCTAAATAATGAAGCAAACTAATAAATACTTAAAGAACTTAGAGAAAGAAATAGAATTCTTGATGTAGTAAGTTCTGCATAAGAAGTATTTTATCATCATAAAATTACTGGAGAATAATTACTTTTAAGAAGTGTTCCAGGATGGTTTTTACATTTTGATGAAAAATTAATAGATGAATATAAAGAAAAATATAATTTAAATGAAATAAATACAAAATAAAATAATAAAGATGAAATATATACACCATATATAGAATTAATGGAAGCATTATGTGGTTAATGGTGTATAACTGAACATAATGTATGGGGAATTCCAATACCATTATTTAAAGCTACAACACCTAAGAAATTTTAAAAATTAAAAAATGGATATTTATTAAATGCAGATATAGTTAAATATTTTGCTGATTTAGTAGAAAAAAATGGTAGTGATATATATTGGAAATGGAATATTGTTGATTTATTACCAGATGAATATAAACCTTATGCTTAAGATTTGGAAAAACATACATGTGTATTAAATAGGAATTTTATTTTACCTCAATAATGTGATTTAATTTATGAAGGAATAGATTAAAATGAAGCCTTTTTATTTAGTAGTTAAATGATGATGATGTTATTTTAAAAGAAATTCAATAGAAAAATTCATACACATACTGTTTTATAATTCAATAAAGATAAAATTAGTAAAACTAATTGTTTTACATTAGAAAATATTATTGAAGGATAAATTAAAGCAAATGAATAAAAATAATATGGAGTATATTATATATATTTATTATTTTTAGTGTGGTGTTGATGTTTTAAGAGCACTTGCCACATCTATTAATGAACATGATGAATTTTCATAATTTATGTTGGATAAAAAGAAAGAATAAATAAATTATATTAGAAAAATATATTGGTAGATTATTGGTTGTTTAGAAAATGCATCTGTTACACCTGTTGACTTTAAAGATTTACATTTTGTACTTATAAATTTATTAATATTTAGTTTGATTCATATATTTATCAACAATTAATATTATTTGTAGCTAATATTACAAAAGCTTATGAAGATTATAATTTTGGATTAGCTTATTAATTATATATAGATTTTATGCAAAATTATGTTTCAATATATGTTTCTAGTACTAGAAATAAAATTATTGCATTTCATAGTGAATATCAAAATAGTTTGTATATCTATTACAAAATATATGATATAACATTAAATGTTATTTAACCAATATTATGTTTTAATGCTAGAGACATACATACTAAATTACCTACTTCATGGCCAAAGATACCAGTTAGTCATTATTAAGAAGCATAATAAAATATTGTAACTTTAAGTTTATTACACAAATTATAAAAAGAGATTAATACTTAAATTGATGAAGTTTAAGAACGTATTAAATAAAAAAGTATATCAAAAAAATTGGAAATTGTTTTTATACTTGAACCTAATACTTTTGAATTTAAATTAATTGATATAGATCCTGATGAATTAGCATTATTTTTTGATTGTGGAAAAATTACTATTGAAACTGATTTTTTGAATAAGAAAAGACCAAATCATATTTGCATGTCTTCATTTTTTGTTAAAGAACAATTTTATCATCAAAAAATTAATTATCATGTTAAATTTTATGAAATTAATGATAGTTAATGTCCAAGATGTCTTGAACATAAACCTATTGTTACATAAATTTGTTAGGATTGTACAGATTATATTTAAATAGAAGAAGAAAAATTAAAATAAATTAATTGAAAATACATGTTTATATAATTTTATAATAAAAAATCAGTTCTAAATTAATAGATAATTCTTAGCATCTCATAAATTATAATTTATATATATATATATATTTTTAATTTATTTAAGGAGGGCAAATAATTTGTACTTCTAAAATATAATTGATTTTTTAGTAATAAAATAATATTTAAAATACAGAAAATCATTTCAAATCCATACATGACAGTCTTTTATTAGAAAGTCTTACATTATTTATTAATTTTGGGTAGAATTAATTTGGGATTTAAATTTTTGGTGTCATTGGTGAGTCTAAACCATCATTTCTATCCCAAAGGTCATATTCTATTGATTTTGATTAAGTATCAAGATTTTTCTAACTTAAATTTATAGATCTCAAAGATTTTCTCTCCATTGCTTATTACATAAACTTATTGTTTAAGAGATTAAAGGAATCCATTAAAAAATCTAATATAAATATTAATAAAAATTGCTCCATTTAAATCTTAATAAATCTTCATCAATATTAAGATTATAATTAATTATTAACTTTTTATTAATAACATATCTAATTTTATAATTTAGAGACTCTAATAAAAATAGTATTATTAATTGTCCCATATATTTTTAATTTTTTATAATAAAGTATTTTTGATATGATATTTCATTAATTATGCATTTTTTATAAACATTTTTTTCTCTTTATATATTGAGATCTTTAAAAATTTCTATGTTGTAATTTCTACTTTCTCACTATATTTTCAATAATAAACATTAATAATAATTTAATACAACCATAACATATAATCATATATTCATTCATGAGATCTTCTTCCATATTTACTGTTTAACTAACCAATTAAATTGGCTTTTACGGATTTAGGTATTTTGTTTAAATTAAAACTTTCCTAATCAGATGCTTTTGTATATGATTGATTGAGATCCACATACAAAGACTAGACATTTTTTTCAATGAAAGTTTCTATTTATTACTTTCTGATTAATGAGATGAAGTTTTCATACTGTCTTTTTTTCTTCTTTTCGCATGCTTTTTAATGAAATCGATTCTTTTCAAGACTAAAAGAGTTCATCAATTAATATTAATAATGCTTAGATAAATCAATGATAACATTCACTATTATAAACTTTATGAAAATTCTATAAATAAAGATTAGATTTATCATACTACTCTTGATGAAGTAATGAATTACATAATAAAAAACCTTAAATTTCAAGTTTAATTAACTTCTTAAATTAATTTGTATTTATTTAATGAAATAATTATACTTAAGTTTCAGTTGAGTTAACTCTAAATTTTAAATGATCTCAAATGATATTAATTCATTAACCTTAATCAATTTAAAATTGCATCTGAAAACAAAAACAAAAGATTTATATTTATACTGTACAAATATTTTCATTTCTTAAATAAATATATATCTCTTTGTACATATTTTAATATTTGCTTTTTCAGTAATTTTCTAATTATAGCTTTATTTAATTAAGATAAGTATTAACAAATCCATATTTTAGTATTGAAGTCTATTATTAATATTTTTAGATTAACTTTTCAATTAGAAAATAATGCATTCTTTTTTTATAAATATATTTTGATATCTTTATTTATTATGATGTAATATTAATTGATTATATATTTAAAAATTATTATATTACATTAAATTCATTAACTGAGATACTTAAATATCTACTAGAGTATATTTACTTTTTGCATCTCTTATAAAAATGACATAATTGTTGAAAAATCTAAATTAAATTTGTCAATTTAATAAGAATCAAACTCTACATCTTAATCAGAATCTAAGAGATCAAATTTGATTTAAAGAATTTTATAAATTAATTATTTCATAATCTTTCATATTAAAAATCAATTTTCCTTTATATATAAAATAATCTTAAACTTTATATATGAGTTTAACTTTTCTCAAATTTCTGCTAGATTGTAAAAGAAATCAAACTTAATTTCTTAAAATATAATTCTGAATTATCTTCATCGAAATGTATATACCAATTATTATCAATATACATATTTAAATTACTAGTAATTGAATAGTTTTTCTTAATTACAATAATAAATTTCTTAATAATGTACAAAATTTTTGAAACATTGATATATAATAATACTAAATTAAAATTAATAGTTACGTTAATGGATCAAAATTCAATAAGCAATATGATTAGTTAAACAATTAATAAGAAATTGATATACATTTGTGAACATTGTAGAAAATGTGAAATTCATAAGAAACTTGGTTATTATTCATATTCAATTCAAATTGAACCTAAAAAGTAAAATTAATCTCATAAATTGAACAATTATCTTGATGATAAAGAAAATTAGATGATAGATGCATTTAATAGAACTAAAACATCTAAGAATCAATCGTTAAAGAAAGTTGATAAAACTAGTAAATTAATTTTAGAGATTAGAATTCCTAATCAATAATTAATTTAATAGTACAATTAATCATTATAGAAGTCTTTAATTAAAAAAGATAAGAAGTTAAAAAAATGATAAATCTAATGAAATCAGACTATATTTTAATATATATTATTAGATATCTTAATTATTTTATTAATCTTAGATATAATAGATTTTCATATAAATATTATATTTAAATCATAAAATAATGTATGAAACTCTAGTGTTTAGTATTTTTGATAAAAATTAAGTTTTTAATATATAAAATAAATTTCCTAAAAATATATATGAAAAAATTCAGGGAATTGAAAAAGACAGGAGATGGAACATTTGGGGTTGTAATAAAAGCTGAAGATACTTAAACTCATGATTTAGTTGCAATCAAAAAGATGAAATAAAAATATCACAATTTTGATGAATGTACTAATTTGAGAGAAGTTAAGGCTTTATTGAAACTACAAAATCATCCCAATATTGTTAAACTCAAAGAAAGTATAAATAATTAATTATAAGTTTTCCTTGATAATGATACTTTATGTTTAGTGTTTGAATTTGTAGAAAAAAGTATTTATTAAATGTATACTCAATAAAAAGAAATGGTACAATAGATTTATTAATATTAGGGTAAAACAATATCAGAAGATTAAATAAAATCTATTATTTATTAAGTTGCCAATGGTTTGAGTTATATGCATAAACATGGATATTTTCATCGTGATCTTAAACCAGAGAATATGTTAGTCACCAATAATGGAGTAGTTAAGATTATTGATCTTGGATGTGCAAGAGAAATAAGGTCTAGACCTCCTTATACTGATTATATAGCCACAAGATGGTATAGAGTATTATATTCAATTAATATAATAGGCTCCAGAAATTCTTTTGAAATAAGTTAATTATAATAGTCCTGTTGATATATTTGCATTAGGTTGTATAATGGCAGAACTATTTTTAAATAGACCTCTTTTTCAAGGAAATTCAGAATTGGAATAATTTAATAAGATTCTCTCAACTCTTGGGTACACTTTCTTAAATCAATTAGAACATTTACTTAAACAGAATGGCCAGAAGGATGTAGATTAGTATCTTAAATGGGTTTAGCACTAGCTTAGTTTTAGCCATTACAATTATAATAATTAATTCCAAATGCAAGTACAGAAGCTATAAATCTATTAACATAAATGATTAGATGGGATCCTAATAAGAGAATTACTGCTACATAGATGTTAACTCATCCTTTTTTTTATAATATAGAGAAAATAGCACCATCATTAATATTTGAAGAATAAATAAAATCTAAAGATGAATTAAAATTCTTTGAGTCAGATAATAAGAATAAATCTTATAGTTAAAGAGATGAACCACATACACAATTTAAATAAAAATAATAATTTTAATAATAAATTAAAGATGATGATAGCAATGATTTGGATGATATTCTAGATTTTATTACAACAGAAAATAAACCAATGCCATCTAAATTAACAACTTAAAGTGCTAAAACTTTAGATTTTGGTGAATATATTCCTACTTAACCATTAAATCGATAAACTAGAAATTTACAATCAAGTTAATTATAAGAATAACATAAAAAGGATAATAATTCTATATATGATTTTAGTCATTTATAAAGTTTTAAGCCAAACAAATAGCCAAATATAAATTCTAAATATTGATAATTTGAATTCTTGAATTTTATATAATTGCTTATATTATATTTTTATTATTTAAGTCTCAATTAAATTACTTATAAGAATTTGTTATTCTTCAATTAATAACAATATTCATTTTAGTTATTGTTCCTTATAATTTAAACTAATATATTCAATAATCATACATTTCACATGCACATTATAATACTAAATTAAATATATATTTAAATATTGATAAATAATAAGATATTATAAAATTATGGGTAGTTAGTGTTAATGTCAAAAACCAGAACTCTAACTCAACTATGAAGAAGTCAATCCACAACACTCTAAAGTATTATAGGAATCTATTGATAATGATGATATCTTCAGTGATTTAATTCAATAACACTGTTCATTGTACTAATATTAAAATGGCTCTTTGCTTACATCCAATAAACCATTATCTCCTAGATCATAACATTAAATTTTATTTTTAGAACCTAAAGACTTATTTGATGAAGGGATAAATTATCAGCCCATTATTTTACAAGGAATTTTGACTTCAAGAAGTGACCAATAAGAATAATCATATGAATCTCCATAAACTGAATTTAATGGAAAAGACAGAATCAAAAAAAAAGTAAACTTCTTAAAGTGAATATATAATTGACAATAATTATCAAAAATTTTGAACATCATCATATTTTATTAAAATATATATTCTTAAAATACATTATAACAATTATATTGATAAGAATCAAAAATAAATAACATGAAATTTCAATCTTTAAACTATTATGATTATTAATATATTGAAATATTTATTATAAACTTTTTTAGATAATTAAAGTAGAACTTTCATATTAATTCAACAACTTTACTCTTTTTAAATGATTAATAAAATAAATTACTTATTTCAATACTTAACAAGACAAATAAATTTTATATATAATATAGTTGCAATTTAAATTTAATCAAATATTATGAAAATCATAATCCAAGTAAATTTTGTTATCATCATCCTCAATATCATTAGTTTATAGTTGTTTAAATTTAATTAATAATTGATTTTCTTAATTTGCAAAATTTATAATATTTCAACCTAAAATTATATTAATTAGATTCAATTTTAATATTATAAATAATAATATAGATTATAATCACTTTACCCAGCTCTATTTTGAACTCAAAAATGTTTTAATTTAATATCTTATTATACTTATACTACATTTATAATTAAAATCATTAGTTCTTAAATTATTTCATTTTGTCTTATTTTTATCATAATTACTTATAATTTATACCTTCTAAATCTTAATACTTTCTATTATTTATTAGTAATTTGACTGCTTATGAGTATAAATAAATAAAACTATATATGGTCTAATTAGAATTTAGAAGACTGAAAGGAAATGGAATGTATTTATTAATGATCTTTATTGAATCATCTGGGTGAGTTCTTTGAAATTAATTGAATATTTATCATTTTTAGATATATTTTTAAATTTTGTTATTTATAAATTATTTTTTCCCAATCTTTTATTTATTCTTCCAACTTTCTTCATTATCAACATAGAGAATCTAATTTAATTAGGAACTAATATATATTTTATCATTTAAATCATATAAATATTAAATAAAAAAAATCATCCGAGGCAGGAGTCGAACCTGCAACCTACAGCTTAGGAGGCTGTCGCGCTACCATTACGCCACACGGACATATTAAGTAATTTACAGTTAGTCCATTTATAACTTGATTTTGTATTGTAATCAATAGATATTTAAAGTTTATTGATATTGTATCTAATTATGGAGTACTTTTGAAATAATTTAAAGATAAATATATGAATTGATAATTAATATATTAAAAATATTTTATAATAAATATAAGTATTTTTTATAAAAATATTTGTGTCAGAAATCATAATTTTTATTAAGTAGCCTGTTAACTGAGTTTTTGACTGTCCATGCAGTACCAGATGATAGTGGAGCTTTAATAAAGTTGAGTGAAACTCCTTTGTAAAATCCTTTGATGATTCCCTCAACTCTATAGATAGTTTTTATCTGTACCCATGTGGATCTTAAATTATTATAAAATAAAAAGTACGTCATTGTTTAAATCTCTCCTTGTTAGAGCAATACATTCTACCCTTACATTCTCTTCTTTACAATATCAAAAGGATAAGCTAAAACTTAAGCAATAATGGCTCCACTTGCCCCTAAAGTAAAGTCTGTACTTTTATGTTTGGCTATCCATGGATATTTTTCAAGCAAATATTCTTTCATCAATGTAAAAGAAAAGAAACCACTTCCATGATAAATTCCTACACCTATAATTCCTATAGGTAATCCAGAATAAAAGGACATGAATCCTTCAATTTTATAAATCTTCAGAGCTGCATCATATATGTTTTTATAAAGGAAAGCATCTTTTTACATTGCTAATCTTGTTCGTAAAAAATCAAATGGGTAGGCTATACTTTATGCAACAATGCCTGAAATTAATCCACATAAAAATAATCTAATTTTTCTTAAAATTGTCTTATCTTCTCTATCTGGAGCAAATCTACGTCTCAAATAATCGAAGGTTGAGAAATTCTATTATTTATTAATATGTTTTACAATGGCTGATTGTGGAAATATTCTTAATATATTGGCCTGATTACCTCTCCAAAAATTGATCAAACCATGATGTTAATACACATATATTGCATCTTGGATAGCTGCTTTATAAGTGAATTGAGTTGATCTAGTCTATTATAGATATGATAACACATCGATACCAAATATAGCAATTTGATTCTTTCAAATGGAGAGATTACAGTTTTAGCACAAACTCCAGCAAAACCACCTTTTGATAGATTAAGATTCACTACCTGAAATAAAACTCGTCCAATAGTCTTTTTGTTTATTAGTCATTTATTAAATATGAACATAAATCAATCACTAAATTGTTAGAAGAGCTCAAAAAACTAATTCAAATAGGTTGATTTCAAATCTATTAGTATTTTTATTTCGAAATCAAGTAATCTAATTTAGAAGATAAAATTTGAGAATTATGAATATTCAATAATTTATCTATTATATATTTCTCATTATTCTATTGAATTATTTATTTAGGTAGATATTACATTTCTAAATACATTTAAATGATTTATATACCTTTAGTTATTTCAATCTTGGTTAAGGCTTTAAGTATATTTTATATATATACATCCTTTAATGTATCTGCAATAATCAAAGGTACAATTATGTAAATATAATATTTAAGATAAGTATCATTATAAATAATATTAAAATCATAATTTTGAATAGAAATACTCTTGGGAATATATGTTATTAAAAGATCATAACAAATAAGTTTTATTATAATTTTGCTAATGTTCCTAAATAATTACATTAAAAATAGAGTACAACTAAATTCCTAATAATATTTCTATCTTTTTATTATTATTATTCATATATGTAATTCAATTAAGATTGGTTTTCATTATTGAAATTAAATTAAGATAAATGGATCAGAATGAAATAATACTTTTTAATGAGAATTATTTAGAAAACATTTAAGGTTCTTCTTTATATTCCAATAGATTTAGTAGGTTAATTTAAGATTTATTGAATTAACCAATTGGATTAGATTATAATTATGTTAATAATAATTTGATTATATAAATATATTTATATCCATAGATGATTTTTGCATAAATGTATCACTTTTTTTATTGTTCTAAACCTTATTTAATACGAGGTACTAATTCCTCTATTTAATTAATAGATATATGAATTACCTCTAACTTATCTAGCTTTTTCTCTGATTTACTACATATTTTTGCTTTTAGCATTTGCTCTAATTTTTTTGAACATAGGAGCATATTTAAATACATCTGGGATAACTACAAATCTGATCTGACTTCCTCTTAAATATACTTATTCTAAAGACATGGGTCTACCATCTCTTGTTACCATTTAGACTTCATCCAATCTTACATTCATTGTGTCCTAATATATATTTTTTATTGATTACTTCTGCTTCTGCCATATATCCAGTAAACATTTCACCAGTTTTTAGTTCGACTGTGACTATATGATGAACTGCTTCATGCATAATTTTAAGTGGTACTCCTAAAGACATTACTTAATTTTTATATTAATTATATAATTTTAATTAATATTTACTATAATTTAGTGGAAACACTAAGATTTTATAGGGGGGAGTGAATTAAAAAATCAATAACTATTAAAATCAAGTTAATTTAGTCTTTTTTTGAGATTCTGATTGCAAATAAATATTAATAAATAAAAGATTTTAATTAAATAAAAATGGACAATAAGAAATGTTTATTTGAGAGATTTGGAGGTGATCAATAAGTTTCTGAACTAATTGATCAATTCTATTATAAAGTCCTCTTTGATAAATTATTAAGAGATAAGTTTCTCAAAGCTGACATGAGTCGTGTAAGATATCAATAGAAGAGATTCTTTTCTTAAATGATGGGTGATAAAAACACTTAATATACAGGCAGGTATCATACTGTTATCTAAACATTAGAGATTTGGTTGAAGTTCATAAAGGATTGAACATAACAAATTAGCAGTTCGATAAATTTAAAGTGCATCTCAAAAACATAGCATAGGATATGGAAGTAGGAGGAGCAGATTTGGAAGAATTACTCGATCATGTTGAAAAGTATAGGGAAACCATTGTGTTTAATAAGGCAGCGTGATTCTATAATTATACATTCACATAAACAATTTCATCTATACACTTTACATACGCATCATCATCAATGAGAATAATGAAAAACAAAAAGGTTCAGCAATTATATTGGTTTTAATAATAATAAATCTATTTTTTTTATATATTCTCAAACCTTTAATCATATATAAGAATAATCTATTCATTTAAACAACTCCATCTAATCTATTTCTCTTTCTTTATAAATACATTAAAATAAACATATCATTGACTAATTAAATTTATTCACAATATATAATTATATAATATAATATATATATATATATATTATATAATGTATTTTACTTCAACCTTTTTTTTTATCTAAATTCTCAAATTTTACCCATGATGATCCTGATTCTATACTTTCCAACTAAATTATTCATACTTATTATACTTACTTCATCAGATATCTCTTCCTCTGTATGTCCACTTCTTAACACTGATGTCCAAAAATTAAGCCATTCTTCCTCTGATATTGTACCACTATTATCAGTATCAACTGATTTAAATAATTCTTCAGTATTCAATTTAGCAAAATTACTCTTCCTATTCAGATTTTAAATTGCCTTATATACCAATATTTTATTGTTTCTGATTTTTCAATTGATTTAGAACCATCAACATCAAATCTTGCAAATAATTTAAGCACTCGATCTCTCATTTAGGGAGATAACTATTTGTAAATCTTAATTAATTTACTTCCTTTCCTTAAGTAGGACCCATTGTTAATTTTTATAAAATTTTAATAATGAGCTCAAAAGATTCCCTTCAATAACCTCTAATACAAGAATAAGAATCTAAAACTATCATTTTGGAAGATCGTTCAGCCACAGAAATGAATATGGAATAAATTGTTAATGATAGTGCTTTTGAATGGGGTTCTACATCACTTTTAGAAGAAAATAATTAAGTTAAGGTCATTCCATTCGTTGCTAATGAAACAATCCTTTATCGTAGAACACTCGAAAAGAATAATAAGGAGTTCAACTTTTTTTAAAGATGCTTCAAAAGTAAGAAATCCACAAATCAGGTTACAATGGCTTAAATCATAGACCTTAGATAAAAAGAGATATTTAAGGATTATGCCTATGAAACCAAAAAGACTGGATTTCTTACAGGGATGTCATCATATATTCATAAAGTAAAGGTGCTTGAACCTGATTCTTAGTTCTACATATATTGGTAGGTTCTAAATAGCATTTTGGTACTTTGTTTCTTCTTCTAAATTCCATTTATGTTAGCTTACCAACCATTAATTGATGAAAAGTATGCATTCCATTATAAATCTTATGAGGAAGTATCATTATATATAGGAATCTCTATATTTATCGTCGACATAATAGGTACTTTCAATACAGCATTCTATAAGTAAGGATAATTGATAAGTGGCAGAAAATAGATTGCCTTAAATTATTTCAAGAGCTATTTCTTTTTAGATTTAATTCCTTTATTATGTTTGATAGAATATAGATGTCTGTTGTTTAATGAGAAATAATTGGGATTTGAACAGTTTTTGTTTATTTTAAAAGTTTATGAAGTCAATAAAACTAGTAATATGATAAAGGAATATTTATAACTCGAACCTTCCAAACTAGCTAGATATAGATTACTTACTGTAATGTTGACAATAATATGGTTATGTCATTTATTTGCTTGTTTATTTTTTTTTGTTGGAAGACGATAGTTAAATAAACAATTAGGAAATGTATCATGGTTGAATCGTTGTGATGTGGTTACTATGAATGGAGGATATGAGGATATGCCAATATCTGAATTACATTTATACTCATTTTATTGGGCTGTAACAACAATGATATCAGTAGGATATGGTGATGTTACTCCAATGAATTTCTGGGAAGTTTTTGTGACAATTATTACTTAATTTATTTCTTGTATTGTTTTTGCTTATTCAGTCAATGCTATATGGGAAATGATTTATTCATAGAATGAAAACAAATAAAAATTTCAGTATAAACCAATTTATTTCATTATAGAAAATATGTGAATGCTATTTAAAGATTTATGGTAGAACAAAATGTAGATAGAAAATTAAAGGCACGTATTGAAGCCTATTTATTTCATTTGTGGTAAACTGAAAAGGCAAGAGATCATGAATTAGAATAAGCAATGATACTTAAATTGGCACCTGCCTTAAGAGAGGAATTGATATATCAAACCTTAGGTAAAATGCTTAAACAGAATAATTTCTTCTCCTGTTTCTCATAAGATTTGCTTATGGAATTGGCATAAGAAATTTAGTAACAATATTATTCATAAGAAGAAAATATATTCATTGAAAATGAAGAGACAAATGACTTCCCTTTATATTTTTTAGATAAAGGATAGGTTGAAATCTTTTTGGATAGTGACAAAAGAATCAAATTACATATCATGAAGTATGGTATTTTGGGAATAATTGGATTTATTACTGGACATAGAAGAATAGCATCTGCTCGTTGTTTGACTTATTCTGTGATTTGTAAATTGTCTAGAGTTTCATTTCTAAAATTATTAGAAAAATATGAAACTGATAGATAAAAATTTTATGAAATAAGACACAATATATTATTCAATAACGATTATGAGAATTTGAAATTACGATGTTATATTTGTGAAAGTAGAAGTCATTTAGCTATTAATTGTAAAAGAACTTTATATCTTCCAATAAAAGATTAAGTAATTTAATCTACTTATAATGTTTCAAATATTAGAGAAACTAGTTTCAAAAGGAGAATAGTTAAATAATAATTCAAAGCTTTATCTCATATTCGAGATGTTTAAGTTAATGCTTTGGCTATTAAGAAGTACTTTTAGATTACAACATTTAATTTGGAATCTAATGATGAGGATGATGAATATAGTTCAGATGTAGATGATTATGAAGAAGAGATTGAGAATATTAAAAAGATTGTTGAATAAGAAAAGGAGAAAGCATAATTAAGATAGAGAGGATAATGGTTAGCTGATGATAATTATGAAATGAAGATTGATGAAAATAAAGATACTTAAAGTGTAGAATTATCTGATGGTTTAAGGAAATCTTTAGTGAATATAAAGAATTCAGAAGAGGAATAAAATAAAGTTAAAAAAAAGAAGAAGAAATTTTAAAGTTTTGTAAAATTACCTTAACCAAAGAAAGTAAGGACTTCTTCAATGTCTAGTTTAACTCCAATTCAAGAATAAATTAAGAAGGTTTACAAAGGATAAAATAATAATTTATCTCCTAATACTATTTAAATATAAAGAAGAAAAAGTAAATTATTTTAAGGGAATGAGATTAATGATAAATAATTTGATAAAATTCCATCTCCTGAGAGACAACCAAATAATGAGTATAAGAAATAAGAATTATTAAGAAAAATGAAATTTTTATAGATTGCTCAACCTAGAAATAAGGAGGTATCCTTAATAATTGATGAATTAAGGTAATATTCCCAATTGTTACTTTAGGAATTATATCACAAATAGTTAAAGTAATAATTAACCTACCAAGATTGAAAATGATGCTAATGATAATTCTGATGTTGATAGCTAATTTAGTATTGATTAGATGGCTAATTATGAATGTTTCTTTTAAGAAGAGAATCCTGAGAAAGTTATTAGAAAATATAAGAGAATCTTTAAGGAGAGAGTTAAATAGAGAAGAACAACTTTAATTAGATATTAGGATGAGTGATATAAACAATTAATTTTATTTCAAATGTAATAATAATAAATATTACCTCCATATACATTGACATTAAAAGAATTACTAAATAGACCTAATTTAGTAGTTGTATCTGAGGAAGGAATGAGATTTAGAACTGAAATTCGTGAAGATACTAGAAGTGCATCACCAATTCCCAAGAAAAGTAGTAATAAGACACTTAGAATTGACAAATAGATAACAAGTGGAGCTTTAAAGATAGGAAATTCATCATTTTATTTAGGAAGGTAAGAAGTAAAGTGCTTAATTGAGACAAAAAGATCCTTTATTAAATAGTAGTCATTAAAAGACCTAAATCTAGAAGCCTTATGATTAGAAATTAATGGAGAAATTAAGTAGTAAAATTTTAAGAGCTGAAACTCCAATTTAGACAATATCCAATAGATTATAAGAGTTATATAATGAAATTGATAAAAATAATAAAAAAATAACGAGATTTGAAGAAACAATTGATTAAAGCAATAAAGAGGCTACATTAGCTGTAATAGAATCAAAATTAGGGAAATTACATGAAAATTATTAAATTGAATTAAAAAGAAGAGAATGGACTCAAAAAGTATGATATTTTAAATCAAATTATGAGCATATTTAAGAAGTATTGAGATAGTAGAAATTATACAATTAAAGATAGAATGAATTGTATGATAGTAATTTTGAGAGACCTCGTAATAAAGAAATTGAAGAATAATATTATAAGGATCCAAAATATTTATTGAGAAAACAAATTAGATTGCGTGATTATTAGAAATATAAATATGAAGTAGAGTATATTTTGAAATGAATAGAAATATTGGAAATTGTAGCCAATAATTGGAAAACTTTAGTCCTGAAAAGAAATCCATTTAATTAGATATTATTTTATTATTAAAATATTTATTAAAAATTTTAACGTATATATATATGAGTCAATTGGAACCATTTGAACATCATTACAATAATCAATATTAAGAGATATTTGGATGTTGTCATTAAAATCGACATAATTATTCTGATAAAGTAATTTGTAAAGAATGTGGAATATTTTTAAATAATGTAATTACATTTCATAATATATAATAGCCAAATACTAGAGTATACAAAACTCTAAAAATGAAATATAGTGCCTTTTTTAATCCAATCAAAGTGTTATAGAGTATCTTATCTGAAGGCATACCAATAGGACCTATTAAATAACGTTAATAGATAATTGAATTCATTTTATAAGCTTCAGAAAAGTTAAATCTATCATTAAATACATCATTTTTAGCAATTAATTATATAGATGAATATTTAAGTAAAGTTACTATCAATGAAAATTAAACTTATTTATTTGTTGCAACTGCTTTAATGTTAGCAGCAAAAGCTTAAGAATTAGATGAACGAGTACCTTTTATTAGTAAATTGAAAAGATATGCATCAATGACAAATCATCCTGAAATCAATTAATATTCAATTAGAGAATATAAATATGCAGAGAGATCATTAATTCAAACAATGGAATGGAAATTATAAAGAGTTACATTACTTGATAGAATAGAAACTATACTTTCATTTGGAATTATAGATGATGATGATAGTTTAGGATAATAATAATAAAAAGAAAATAAAGATACTTTACATTAATAACATGTAAAACTTAGAGATCTTTAAGAAAATTAAATATTATTTTATGTAAAAGAGGTTGAAAGTAAATATACAGATGTAGCATTACAAATAATTAAAGGTATCAAAAATATATTTATAAATTAGATGAAAATTTGTATTTTAAAACAGATCAAACTATCTTAGCACTTTCTTGTATTGCTTATTTAAGAAAGAAAGCAGGATTATTAAATATTTGGTCATAATAATTATAATGTTTGACTGGTATAAGTGCATAGAAAGTTTCATCATCAGTTTCATAAATTATGACATTAATTGCTAAAAGTAAAAGCTTTAAAACTATAACTAATCTTTAATTAAATTCTTAAGAAACCAATTTCTAACCTCTTATACCTAATAATACACTTACAACCATTAGTACAAATCATCTCAACAATAGACCATTCCCTTTCGAAACTAAAAGATAATCATATGGTGATGTTATGATGATGCAGAATAATATATTAAAGATTCCATTATATCAATCATAATCAACTGTCCAAATTCCAGATATACAAAAATAAAATCATTTATATAAACATACTAATTTCACTACTACTACTACTAATTATTCATATCTAAATGAAAATCCTGTTACTCACATTGTATAATAATAATTTGCTGCTCTTTAAAATCAAGAACTTGATAAAAAGTATGAACAAGTACATAAAGTAAGTGCTAGTATTTTCAGACATATTCAATGATTATATATATATATGAATTATTATTATAATATCATTACTGTTATTAAAACATATATTTTATAGCTTCATCAATAAATTTGTATACATATTGATATTATTCTGATGTATGTACCATTCCCCATCGTTATTCTCTTAATCTTCGTACTACTCCAAAAATAGAAATACGAAATTAATCTGGATTCTCAAATATTTCTTACTTTTATTTATATTATTTTACTTGTAATGTCATTTCCTACATAAGATTAATATGTTGTCAATATAATCATCAAATTTACTAAGGATATCAATGTTCCTGTTCTCCCTATACCAGCACTATAATTGTAAAATTAAAGAATATAATAATTACCTGCAATGAAATACAACCTTTTAATCATTCTATACTCTCTCCAATATTTAATTTAGCAATTCCTTTATTGTATTAAAATCATTATGATTTGGAACTCCTTAATCTGGCCATCCACACCATTGTAAATGAGTTACTTATTTTTCTTCTCCATTTTGTTCTTGCATTTTTAAAGTCCTTTTTATTATATTATTTCCTAAATCATCTTGACTAACGAAATTTATAGTAATATTTCCAACAAGTAAACTATCTCCAATATTTTTAGGCCAGTATTACTCACATTACACCTTTAATAAATTCAATGTCTCAATTACCTTTCCATTTTCTTTTAAATTACAAAGCATTACTATCATTGACACACTTTCTTAAGAAATCATCCTCCAAAAATGTCCTATTGTTTAACTTACTGGACCTTATGTGGCAATCATCATTTTCTCTTTTCCATTTATTAACTAAAATCTTTATTCATTACTTTACATTTATGTAATCAGCATTTATATATGATTCCTTTTAGTTCTCTTCTTCATCACATTTCAATTTAACTACAGAATGTTTAACTACGATAACATTATTTTGATACAAGGAATGATATTGTTATATCTATTTAACTTAAGAATATCTGGATGGAAATCATAAAGGTTATCATTGTGATACTATGTTTCTGTAAGACGTCTCAAAATCTAAAAGCCTTTATAAAATATTCTTTACTCTGAATTCCATTTCTTAATCTCGATTCTGAATTTATTCACTAAACTCACCTATTGGAATTCCTTTTTCAATGCTTATTAAATCAGCATTACCCATTACCCATTCATATGAGTAATCCTGACTAATTTCTCTCCCCTCTACCTATAAATTTTGTAACATTTTATTTATATTATATCAACTTTTAATTAATCATAATGACTTATACTTTATAATATATAAATTGAACTTAAAAATTGATATATTATATAAATATACTATATACAATCCTAATTTATTTACAATATTTATCAAATAGTGGAAATTTTAGAAATTTTGGAAAATTTATATAATAAATTATAAATAAATATTGAATTGTTCATCGTAATATTGTAAAATTGAAATACAGAAATATCAAACTATCTCATAATAAATATTTCAACCATTCTATTAAAATAGTCTCTTAAACTTATAAATATCTATTTAATAATGTTAAATCAATTATTACAAATCTATTTTTTTTATCAATATGTAATGACATGTTTAATGTTGAAAATAGTATAAATTTGGATTATATCTACTGAGTTGAAAGTATCAATATAAAAAGTACTAAGTTAGATTTATTTTCATACAATCATAAATAAGATTCTCATAAGTTAAAATAATTTAAACTATAATCAACATACTTATATATAATTTATCCGTTCAATTCTGATTTATAATTATCATAGAATTATTTTGTAAATTAATCTTTTAATTTTAAATGAATTTTTTATCCTTTATCTTACTTGTATTATGATATAAGGTATTTCTATAATTGAAGATATTTACATTTTAATCAAGAAATAAAATAGAAAGACTACTCAAAAATTAAGTGTTAAAAATCTTTAATTTTTAAATAAATATAATCTTATTATGATTTTTTGAAAAAATATATATATCTAATAAAAAAAATATTATTCCTTTTTATATTAAATGCATCTAACAATATGTAAATATTCTATCTCTATAAATAGATTTAAATTATTGATTAAATGAACAAATTATAATCATATTAACTAAATATAAGGCAATTATTTATTCTCAGCCTACCTGTTTTGTTAACTATTGCGAATATTCAATTTACATCAATAAAAGATATGTTTAAATTGGTGAATATAAATTTATAATTATTATTCATCAATTAAAGAACTTTCTTTGTACAATTTTAATTCTAAAGGAACTAAATTATCAATTCCATTAATTTTAATAAAATAGTTCTCATTTTGAAATCATCAATAATGTAATTTCAATGGATAACTATAAAAAAGATATTTCAAGATTCTCAATCCTTTTTATATAAATTTGTTAGTTATATTTGTACTATTAGTTGAGTATTCTATAATAAATTCAATTTTTTTGGGTTATTCTTTTTGTTTGTTCATTTTTTACCCAAAATGAAATTACTAGAATTATATATTTAGGATAGTAGTATTTTCTATAGATAATTAACTCCATTTTTAAAGTATATTAGACTAAGTACAACTGAACTTTGTTTCTAGGTTTTTTATAAAGAGTCTAGACACTATTTCAATCAATGAATATAAGTGACAGAAATTGAAAACTTTAAGTCTTATTTAATAGAATTCTTTATAAATTTGATGAGTGCTGAGGATTCTCAATTAATTAAGAAAATGGAACTGAAATTATAGTTTTAGTAACAGATAACTTAAAAATAGTGGATACTAAGAGTATAGAATTAGTTTAAAGTTATTAGTTTTAATTTTATGTATTTGTCATATATTTCGTTGATTTCGCAATAGAAGGTGAAGAGATTAGAGCTAAATATAATATTATAGACCTTAGAAACTGTATACTCAAGTTATAATCTCACCCTTTACATTAAAATACTTTTTTCTAATTAATATATCCATATTCCATACGATATTTTCTTTTAAGATGCTGAATAATTTTCTTGAGAGACAAGAAGGAAACGATATTTTAGATAACATTTTTATATCATTTTTTTAACTTCAAATCAGAGTACTTAGATTCTAATAGGGATTCTATTTCTTAATCACTTTATTTCTAGTCATTGTCCTTAATTTTATGATTGCTTATTACATAGCATCATTTTGTATACCATGTATTTGAATGTTTAAATGGAAAAGTACATGAATATTATTATTTTATAATTCAATTCACTTTGTTGCTTTCTTTAAAGGAATGAAGAACTTCTAGTTGACAATTAAGTAAGCTATGAAGTGACCTGTTCCATATACGAATCCTGTAAGAAGTGGATACAGTACAAGCTTTTTGAAAAGTTGATTTTCATCCTTTTTCTCGGAGATTAGGTCTCGATAGTCCATTAATTATTTTTATTTGTGATGTTAAGATTAAGTTTAAACTTATTTAGAAGAAGTGGATTTCGTTATTCCAAACCTTGTATGCTCTTTTCTCAAGATAAAGAACCACCTAAAGGTATTTTTACTATTTTAGAATTGCAGGTTTCCAAAAATTTTAAAGAAAATCGAAAAATTAACAAGAACAATTCATCTAGCCAAATGAGGAGAAGAAGGTTTCAGAAAACATTAATTAAGAGGAAGCAGAAAAGACCATTAAAGAGGATTAATAATAAGATGATCAAATTCCAAAAGGTACTTTTATTAGCATAATTGTCATAGTGGAAAAGCCATAGAAAAAGAAGTTCCAATTTACTTATGATCCAAAATCCTTTAATGTCTAGGAAGAGAATTAGAAGAAGGAAGAGTTGAAATAAGATTAATAAGAAAAAAAAGAGAAATAAGAGGAAAAATAAGAAAAATAAGAAAATTAAGAAGATGAAGAATAATAATAATAATAATAATAACAATAAGAGAAGAAAAAATTTTAATATCCAAAAATCGATTTTAGTAAGTTTACAGAGTATTTAAAGAATCCATAGAATCGCAATTATATTTTAATGTTTTTAGGTGTAAGTGGTTTAGCTGCACTTTATACTTATTTAAATATAGAAGAAGAAATCACTTATACTGAGTTTCTAAAGAATTATTTAGAAACTAATCAAGTCAGTTAAATTAAAGTATATAGTAATGATAAGAGCAAAGTTAATTAAGCTTCAATCATAACAACTAGAGGAGAATCTAAAAAATTAATTCTAGGAAATGTAGATCATTTCTTAGAAACTCTAGAACATTTTTAAACTGAAAAAGGAGTTTATCCTGAATAATTTATACCTGTCTCATTTGAAATTGAATTAGATAAAGGAGAAATGATTGATAGAGCATTAAATTTATTGTATTATGGAGTTTCAGCTGTATTGATTTTTTATATCTTTAAATCACTAAAAGGTGGTATTGGAAATGCTGGAAAAGGAGGTAGTGGTGGAAATGATGTATTTGGTTTTGGTAAATCAAATGTAAAGTAATTTGGATTTGAATAAAATGTAAAAGTTAAATTTTAAGATTTGGCTGGATTGGATGAAGCTAAATAAGAAATTAAAGAATTTGTAGACTTTCTTAAAAAACCAAAAAAATACAAAGAAATGGGAGCAAAATTACCTAGAGGTGCTTTATTGGCAGGACCTCCAGGAACTGGTAAAACTATGGCAGCAAAGGCTTGTGCAGGTGAGGCTGGTGTTCCATTCTTCTTTGTAAGTGGATCAGATTTTGTTGAAATGTTTGTAGGAGTTGGTGCTAGTAGAGTTAGAGATTTATTTAAATAAGCAAAAGCAAAGTCTCCTAGTATTATTTTTATAGATGAAATTGATGCAGTAGGTAGAAAGAGAGATGCAAAAATTGGTGGAAATGATGAAAGGGATAATACTTTAAATTAATTATTAGTTGAGATGGATGGATTTGGAACAGATAGTAATGTAATAGTATTGGCAGCAACAAATAGAAAAGAACTACTTGATCCAGCACTTACTAGACCTGGTAGATTTGATAGATAAATTGATATCACATTACCAGATATTGAAGGTAGAAAATAGATATTTATGGTTCATTTGGCTCCAATATAATTGGAACCTTCTAAGACTATAGAAGAATATGCAAGAAGATTGGCTACTCTAACTCCAGGATTTAGTGGAGCTGAAATAGCTAATCTTTGTAATGAAGCAGCAATTATGGCAGCCAGAGCTAATAAGTCATTTGTGGATGCTAATGATTTTGAGATGGCATCAGAAAGAGTTATGGCTGGTTTAGAGAAGAAGAGAATCATTAGTGAAGAAGAAAGAAAGACAGTAGCATTTCATGAATCTGGTCATGCTGTTGTTAGTTGGTTTTTAAAGGGAGGTCATCCACTTCTTAAATTAACTATTATTCCTAGAAGTAAGGGTTCGTTAGGTTATGCTTAATATTTACCTAATGAATCCAGTTTGGAGACTAAATAAGAATTATTGGATAGAATATGCTGTATTTTGGGAGGTAGAGTGGCTGAAGAGATTTTCTTTGGATAGGTCACTACTGGAGCATATGATGATTTAAAAAAAGCTTATGATGTTGCTCATAGTATAGTTACCAAGTTTGGTATGAATGAGAACATTGGATATGTTGGATTCTAAGAAGGATAATTTTAGAAACCTTATAGTGATGGGACTAATAAATAGATAGATGATGAAATTAGAAAGCTTATTGAAGAACAGACAAATAGAACAAGATTATTAATAAATGAGAAAAAAGAATATGTTAATAAGTATTTTTTTTTAATACGATTTTAGATTGGCTTCAACTTTGTTAGAAAAAGAGACTCTCGACTTATAAAAAATAATTGAAGTTTTGGGAGAAAGACCATTTGCACCTAAATCAAATTATAAGGCATATTTAGATATAAAAAAAGAAGATTAAGAAACAGCTTCTAAATGAATTATATATTTTATATATTTTCTAATAGAATTTATCAGATTCTATACCTGGTATACGGGTATAATTTTATTATATAATAATTGGGAATTTAAAACAAATGTATCTTTTAAATAAATTAGGATTAAAGCAGAACATATAAGTGGGAGTTAAAATTATTAAATTAAATTATCTTCTCATCATTATGATACATACAAAAAAGCATTCTAAATAAACCAAAAAATCAAAGACTAGCGATGATTTCACTGAGCCTCATCCAAAATTATTACTAGAACGTTTCCCCTACACCTCAAAAGATTTTTAACTTAAAGATGTTCCTGTAATAGCCATTGATCAAAGTTTTTTTAATGATCCATTCAAAATGATTGATGAACTCTATAGCAAAGGTTATGAGTAATTTGGAATTGTAAAACTGATTCTACCTTCAGATTTAGTGATTCCGAATAAGAAATTCTTCTCTCAGTTAGAGTCTAAGCTTAAGGGTAAGAGAATACAAACTCGTATCTAAACATTAAACACTCAAAGAGCTGGAGAGGTATTTTCCTTTATTAGCATAGATATTTGGTTCTAACACTCTAGGATTTACTATCTAGGAGTATATGAATCTTGCTAATAAGTTTGAGTGCAGTCATAGATTGTAAGGAGTAAGAGAAGTGTCTAATCAAATTCGATAGAATGAAATAGAGTTCTGGTCAATTATAGATTATCCAACTAAATACGAAGATATTGAAGTGGAGTATGCAGCAGATCTTTTAGCATCTAAATATGCCACAGGGTTTTAGGAAGGATAGTTAGGGAATCTAAATGGAATAAATAAAAACAGGAATTCCATTTTCTAAGTTCTTTAGGAAAAGAATGAAATTAATGGTATCTCAGTACCTTGGTTGTATTTGGGTATGAAATATGCTAACTTCTGTTGGCATAAGGAAGATCTTAATTTAAATTCAATGAATTATATGCATGCAGGAGCTGCAAAGACATGGTAATCTATTTGATTAAAAATCAACTAGGTATGCTGTGCCACCTAGTTACAGTGATAAGTTTCTTTAATTCTTCAATAAAGCCTATGAGAATGAAAGGAAATCAAACCCTCGCTTATTGTATGATATCACTTGTTAAATCTCACCTGTAGAGTTAATTGAGAATGGAATCCCAATTCTAAGAACTGATCAACAACCAGGTGAATTAATATTAACTTTGGGTGCTACATATCATGCAGGTTTTTCTCATGGTATTTATATTAAATAAAAATAAGGACTAAATTGTAGTGAAGCTGTTAATGTTGCTCCAATTTAATGGCTAAAAGAATTCGATAAAGCAACATAAGAATATCGTATGGATGGAAACTTAAAGAAGGTATTTAAAATGGAGATTATCTATTTTAGGTGAGTTTCCCTTTAGAATGGTTGCTTTGTAAGGTAGCCTTAATGGCTGAAGAGATAAAGTTCACAAAATAAGCATGGTAAAAAGTATATTTTTTAAATTATATTTAAGTTGTTTGAGAAATTTAAACAAATGATGGATTAAGAAATTAATCATCGTAATTGTATAATAAGTTTGTATGATCATGTTAAAATAATTGAATTTGCAAATAAGTAGGAAAAATATGATAGAAGTGTTTGCAAAATCTGTTCCAATTATATGTATTTAAGTTACATTTTTTGTGGGAAGTAATATATTCCATAATATTATTAGATGTTTAAAAAAGGGATGTATTTGTCATTAAAGTATTTGTGCTTGTGCTTCTCCATAAATATCACTATATAATCGATACAATAATGAAGAACTATAAGTGATGATTGCTACATTAGAGTCAAAAATTAGAACAACGGGGTCGTGATTAAATACTTTATATATTATATTTTAACAGATATTAGTGAATAAAAATTAACAATAAAAAAAATAACAAATTGCCTGTGCATGTCTGAAATTGATATTACCTCTTAAGAGAATACTCTCGAACTACCTAAATTTGAAGAAACTCTTCCTGATTTTAAACCTGAACCTCGCAAAGATCTTAAGTATGAAATCAAACATGAACCAAAATCATCATTTGGTCAATCATCTAAAGACCTTATTGAATAGTACAAAAGTAAATTTAACTCCTTTAAACAAATGGCTGAAGATTAACAACCTTTAGCTATGGAACCATCTGTTATTGAAAAATCAGAAAAATCTGATATATGGAGGAGTGATGCTGAAATTCTAAAATCTCCTAAAGAATGGGATTGGAATATTTTGGGATCTAAAAAGGCTTCAACAACCAGTAATCAAATTTAATTTGATGTTCATGTACCAGATTCAATGGTTTCTGAATAGGAACACAAAGCATAAATTGCCTAACATAGATAAATGATTTTAGGTGTATTAGATTAGAAAATTGAACCAGGTTTAAAATTACCTTCATCTCATTAAACTTAGAAGCCTGTTGTTGGTGAATAACATTCTAATTATTAAAATATTTTGGAAAAATTTAGAAGTGCATCTTCTTTAGATGATTTAACAACATTATTCAATACAGTTTAATAAAGAAAAGTAGTTGATTAAGCAGCTCCTTAATAATAATAATAAGATGATTTATTCTCTAATCTTGATATCAGAAGAAATAAAAAGGCTGAGGCATAAATTTAATAGTACAAGACACCAAGTAAATCATAAGAGGAAATCTTTGAATATGGTTCAGGTAATAGAACAACTTCATTTTTCTAAAAGAAACCTTCAGCTTAAAAACAATTATTGCAAAGTCCAAGTTTGAATAATCAATTCAATTATAGATCTGATTAATCAGTAACTTCTAAAGTCACTTAAAATATGAACTTTTAAGTTGATGTTAAAGATCATAGTAAGACTAGTAAAAGAAAGGAAGAACTTTAAAGTTTTATGGGTAAATTAGGTTTAGGTAAATATGATACTCCTAAAGTGGTGATCAATTTGGAAAGTAATACTTAGAGTAGTAAATTATTTATATATATTAAAAGATTCCACAATAGATAGAATGAGACAATATGTAAATGGAACACCAATGAGTGCAAGAAAGAGTGGAGGAGGTTTGGGTGATTTGATAAATGAACGTTCTTTAAATACTACAACATTTAAGTAGTAAATCAAATCTTATCATAAATCTGGTTCAAAGCCAGATGCATAAGGAAGATTAAGTGCAGATAATCAAAATTTATCAGAATAATCACTTAGAAATTTGCATCTAAAATTAGTACATTAATAAAAGAATGGAATTGGAAATTCTGGATTAAAATATGCTAGATGTTGATTTATTATACTTTTATATATGGAATTATATATAGGTCTAAATATATAATAATAAAAGTCAACAGCAAAGATCTTCTTACTTTTTCTTTTCTTGTTATTATTGTTATTATCTATTTTGTAATCTTAAATTTGATGTCTTCCTAACTACAGCTCTAGTATTATGAAGTTCTCTATTTAATATGTTTTTTGTAATATGAGTGAAAGCAGCTTCAATATTGATAGATGATTTAGCACTAGTTTCATAAAATGGAATTTAATATAATCTTGCTAAAAATATAATTAAAGGTATATTACATAATTCTAATCCTTCTTCATAAGATACTTCTCTTCGTTCAGTAATATCTGCTTTATTACCTACCAATAATCTATTTACAGATTCTGATGCATATCTAATATATTTTGAATGATTTACTTATCTATTTCTGCCATCCAAGTTTTTACATTTTCAAAAGATTCTCTATCAGTAATATCATATACTATTATAATTCCTTAAGCTCCTCTATAATAACTACATGTGATTGTTCTAAATCTATCTTGACCTGCAGTATCCCACTAATATAATTAAATAATGATTTACAATTTGCAATTTAACATTATGTTCTCCTAATGCAATAGTTTTAGTTTTAAAATCAACTCCTATTGTGTTATAAAAGTTGTTTGTGAATTAATTTTCCTTAAGATTATATGAAATAGTACAGAATAACGCATAAGCATACATGATTTTCCCACACCAGAATTTCCAATTAACAATACTTTGAATAGGAAATGACTATGTAAATTATAAATGAAATCTTACTAATCAGAGTTGGAGTTCATTTGTATTTCAAATATTTATTTATTACGGTTAATAATTAAATAAATAATGCGTAAGTTTATTTCAGCATTTGGATTTAGTAACACAATTGGATTCATAGGTTTAGGCAATATGGGAGTATCAATATATTATATGATTAATATAGATTGGAATGGCTCATAATCTAGCTAAAACTCGAGTTGTATATGCATATGATGCCAGTCCTTCATGGTAATCCAAAATTGAATCTACTAATATTAAACCTGTGTCTTAAATAGCAGATGTTGCTGCAAATGCAGATACTATTATTACTATGTTACCAAATGATAAGATAGTCAAAAGTGTAGCTTAAGAAATCTTCAAAAAATAAAACAAAACATTGATTGATTCATCTACTATCTCACCTTATGCTTCTTATGATTTGGCTAAAATGGCATAAGATACTAAAAACATATATACAGATGCTCCAGTCTCAGGTGGTGTTGGTGGTGCTAAATTAGGAACATTAACATTCATGGTTGGAGCAGAGAAAGAATTATATGATAAAATATCTCCAATTCTCAAAGAAATGGGAAAAAATATTTTCCATTGTGGAAAGATTGGAGGAGGATAAATTGCTAAAATGTGTAATAATATGGCATTGGCTATTTAAATGATAAGTGTTGCTGAAGCTTTGGCTTTGGGAAAGAATATGGGAATGGATCCAGCTATGTTAAGTTCAATTATGTCTGTCAGTTCTTCAAGATGTTGGTCTGTAGATACTTATAATCCAGCACCAGGTGTTATGCCTAATGTACCTAGTTCCAAAGATTATGATGGAGGCTTTATGGTTGAATTAATGCTCAAAGATCTAGGAATTGCTATTGAAGCATCTAAGAAAAGTGGAACTGATACATAATTAGGATAACATGCTTAATAAATTTATAATAAATTGAATGAACATTTTGGAAAGAAAGATTTTGCAATTGTCTACAAAGAATTAACAAAAAGTAAATGATTTAGATATAAATTATACAATACATATGCATAAATTAATCATAAATCATCTCTTTTATCATTACTTACAGTTTCCCATTAAGCATCATCTGTATTTACTTTTTCCCATTTAGTTCCATCTTCACTTTAAGGTGGTTCTGATGAAGTTTCTGGTTCTTCTTCGATTTCTACTTCGAATTCTTTGACTGGAGCATCTCTATCAATACCCAAAGCAGAATTAAATAATTTATAGAATCTACTAGCAAACTTTTCAGGATTAGGAATAGAATAACCTAAAATATATATATATATATTAAATACCTGAATTAACTAAAGCAGCTTCATATAAAACTCTAGCCATTTCTTCTGTTTCTTAATCTGGATCATCTTTCACTCTTTATAATAATTCTTAGATTGCTTAATGATTTGGATTGATTTCTACAATCTTCTTACCAAATTAATGTGAACCACCTTTACTTGAATAAGCTTAAGCTTTTGAAATTCTTTCCATATTTGCAGAATATCCTGATTCAGATGAAACAACAATAATTGGATCATCAATTAATCTTTAAGAAATAATAACTGAATCAACACTTTCTGATAATAATTTTCTCCACCAATCAGTTAAAGGTTAAAATACTTTCTTTAAAGCCTTTTATTTCTTTCTTTATTCATCATTATCTTCTGGTTATTTGAAATCACCTTTTCCTACATTAACTAATTTTTTTTATTTGTATTCATTTAAATGTTAAAATGTAAATTCATCAACTGGATCATCTAATAATAATACTTCATATCCTTTCTTTAATAATCCTTAAATAATTGGTGAAGCTAATAATTATTCCTTGTTTTCACCAGCTAAATAATAGATTGAATCTTATCCTGGTTTTGTTCTCTCAATATAATCATCAAATGATGTTAATTCAGTTGAATTTTTACTTGAGTACCATCTAATAAATATAAAATATTAAAATACCTTGTTAATTCAGCCAATTTCTATCTATTTGAAGAATCTTCAATAACACCCAATTTAATATTCTTTCCATATTCTTTCCAAAATTCATTATATTCATCAATCTTCTTTTTTCTCTTTTCATCTTTCAATCTTTATTATTCTTCAGGTGTAGTTTCTGCCATATTATCATCTTCTTCACCTTCTTCTGTATCTTCTTCATCTTCATCATCATAAGAAGCAGCATCTTAAAATAATTCTAAAATCTTTTTAACTATCTTTCTACTTATAACCTTTAACATTTTAAGTTATTAAAGTGTTTCTCTATTAACATTTAATGGTAATTCATCTGAATCAATAACACCTTTAACAAAACTTAAATATCTTGGAAGTATATCTTCGAATTCTTCACTAATTAATACTCTTCTAACATATAATTTCAAATTTGTTGTTTATTTACCATAATAATTATCAAACATATCACTTGGTGCTCTCTTTGGAACATAAATAAGAGATGTAAATTCAACTTCTCCTTCTGCTTTAAAATGAACCCAATTAAAAGGATCTTCACCTGAATTCTTTGATAATACTTTATAGAATTTCTTATAATCATCATCAGAAATCTCTTCTTTTGGTCTTAACCAAATAGCCTTATTTTCATTAATTTAAACCCATTCTGATACTTTTTCTTTAATTGTTTTAGTAGCTTTCTTCTTTGTATCTGCATCATCATCATCATCATCTTTAACTTTTACTTCATCATCATCTGTATTTTCTTATTGATCTTATTATTCAGGTTCTTCCTCTACTTATTTTGAAACTTCCCTTGTCACTTTCAAATAAATAGGGAAATTAATAAATTCTGAATATTTTTTGATTAATTCTTTAATTGTACTTTCTTCTGCAAATTCAACAGCATCTTATTTCAAATGAATAGTAACTTATGTACCACGACCTAATGTATTTCCTCTAGGATCTTTTGATATTGCAAATGAATGTGCTGCTTATGATTCCCATATATATTANTTATTCATCATTATCTTCTGGTTATTTGAAATCACCTTTTCCAACATTAACTAATTTTTTTTATTTGTATTCATTTAAATGTTAAAATGTAAATTCATCAACTGGATCATCTAATAATAATACTTCATATCCTTTCTTTAATAATCCTTAAATAATTGGTGAAGCTAATAATTATTCCTTATTTTCACCAGCTAAATAATAGATTGAATCTTATCCTGGTTTTGTTCTCTCAATATAATCATCAAATGATGTTAATTCAGTTGAATTTTTACTTGAGTACCATCTAATAAATATAAAATATTAAAATACCTTGTTAATTCAGCCAATTTCTATCTATTTGAAGAATCTTCAATAACACCCAATTTAATATTCTTTCCATATTCTTTCCAAAATTCATTATATTCATCAATCTTCTTTTTTCTCTTTTCATCTTTCAATCTTTATTATTCTTCAGGTGTAGTTTCTGCCATATTATCATCTTCTTCACCTTCTTCTGTATCTTCTTCATCTTCATCATCATAAGAAGCAGCATCTTAAAATAATTCTAAAATCTTTTTAACTATCTTTCTACTTATAACCTTTAACATTTTAAGTTATTAAAGTGTTTCTCTATTAACATTTAATGGTAATTCATCTGAATCAATAACACCTTTAACAAAACTTAAATATCTTGGAAGTATATCTTCGAATTCTTCACTAATTAATACTCTTCTAACATATAATTTCAAATTTGTTGTTTATTTACCATAATAATTATCAAACATATCACTTGGTGCTCTTTTAGGAACATAAATAAGAGATGTAAATTCAACTTCTCCTTCTGCTTTAAAATGAACCCAATTAAAAGGATCTTCACCTGAATTCTTTGATAATACTTTATAGAATTTCTTATAATCATCATCAGAAATCTCTTCTTTTGGTCTTAACCAAATAGCCTTATTTTCATTAATTTAAACCCATTCTGATACTTTTTCTTTAATTGTTTTAGTAGCTTTCTTCTTTGTATCTGCATCATCATCATCATCATCTTTAACTTTTACTTCATCATCATCTGTATTTTCTTATTGATCTTATTATTCAGGTTCTTCTTCTACTTATTTTGACACTTCCCTAGTCACTTTCAAATAAATAGGGAAATTAATAAATTCTGAATATTTTTTTATTAATTCTTTTATTGTACTTTCTTCTGCAAATTCAACAGCATCTTATTTCAAATGAATAGTAACTTATGTACCACGACCTAATGTATTTCCTCTAGGATCTTTTGATATTGCAAATGAATGAGCTGCTTATGATTCCCAAATATATTAATCATCATCTGTATTTTTTGATGCTACTGTAACTTTTTATCCTGCTAAGAAACAAGAATAAAAACCAACACCAAATTAACCAATCAAATTTACATTACCTCCTTTAATAGCTTCAATAAATTAAGTGGTTCCTGATTTTGCAATTGTACCCAAATTTGATATTAAATCATTCTTTGTCATACCAATACCACTATCTGTAACAGAAACTGTCTTTTCTTCTGTATTTATTTCAATTCTTATTGCTAATTCAGTTTTATCACCTAGAATTTCTGGATTCTTCACACTCAAAAATCTAATTTTATCTAATGCATCAGCAGCATTTGAAATTAATTCTCTTAGAAATATTTCCTTTTAAGTATATAGAGAATTAATAAGGATATCCATCAATCTACCTGTTTCAGCTTGAAATTCATGTGTTTCTTATTACTATTCCAATAACTTCCTTTACTCTTCAGTCAAATCTTGAGTCATCACCTAAATGCCAGATAGCATAAAGAGTAGCAATAACCCAAAGGCCTTCTATTTAGTATGCATTAAAAATATTTATGATTCTGCGCAAAAACTACATTAACATATATATAATAACACGTGTTCCTAGACATTCTAGAAATTAATTTAAAAATAGCCCGTCAAAGATAATATACATTATTGGGTTTATTTCAAATGATCACTATTAAATTTAATATTGATGGTAGAGTAGTAACGAGTCCATTTCTAAGGATTACTTGGAGCCACTGCTTCTTTGATATCTACACTTGCTGTTTAACCTCTAGAGGTTATTAAAATGGTCATGATTGTTAAGTCCAATCCCAAAAACTATAAATTAACAAGTGCATATGGATCAGTGGAATATATACTAATCAATGAAGGACTCAATGGATTTTATCGTGGTTTGCGTAGAATTTTCTTTCTTTACATAAGGCCCTGCAATAGTTAGAAATATGAGCGCTGGCTTCCTATATTTTCAAATGTTATCCTATGTTACAAGCGTACAACGTAATGTTTCATAAGACTTTCTTGCTTCCTTTTTTGCCAGAGGGTACATCACAAATCTAATATTAAAGAATATCCAATTTCATTACTAATCCAATTCTCTTAATTGAAACTCGGGCTGAAGTTCCTGGGTATTAATACACATCCTTATTGAAGACAGCTAATACTATTGCAAAATAAGAAGGTTTAATGAGCTTCTTTAAAGGAGGTCTAACTTGTTCAATAAAAGACAGTCTATTTGCAGGAGTATTAATTCAACATGAACATTAGATCTATTATGTTGTTTATCGTAAAATGCATGAGATATTATTAACGGCTGATTCTGGTTTTTCCCCATCAATTACTTTCTTATCTGGAATGATTGCAGGTCTAGTAGGTACTTGTGCTAGTCATCCATTTGAAATTCTTAGAGCCAGATTATAAACCAATTATTATGATGATTAAATGACAATTATGTAAAGATTTAAAAGCACATATTAAAATGAAGGACTATATGGGTTAATTATTTTAATTATTCTTAGATTTACAAAAGGTCTAAGTCCCAGATTGGTTAGAAAACCTTTAGCTAATTCACTTTCATTTCTCCTTGTAGAACATTTAAATCACATATTCTATGGTACTTAATTTCACTCTTGATTGTTTAATTTTAATGTAATCACTTTAAAAGATTAAAAATTTTCTAAAGTTGATAAAATATTTATTGAGTTACAAAATTAATTATTTTTATTATGTACTGAAATTGTTATTTTGGATATTAATCCTTAATATATCTACTCATTTAGAATATAATTAAATAATTTTTGATTAAAAATTCTAAAAATAGAACAATTTTATTTATAATTATTAAAATATAAGAATTTAGAATAAAATTTACTAGAGTTAAAATTCAAAATAAATGATAATAAAAATAATTTCATTTTGAAAATTCACATATACCATCACCAAATGAACAACTTGTACTAAAGTAAAATCTGTTTTCATCATATGTATCATTCGCTATACCTGAGATTTCTCCATATAATTAAATACTTTAGACAGAATCATAATGAGATCTATATAATAATATAATATATTACGCATTTAAAATATGCAAATAGGAATTGGATTCAGCCAAAAATAAATGAGATCCATTTTTTGAATAAGTTATATTATAGATTGGGAAATCTGATCCAATAAATTACTAAAGTGGTAATTTTGGTGAACGTAAATCATAGATGACAGTTGATCCATCTTCACTAGATGAAGCTAATTCATAACCTTTACAAGGATTAAAAGCAACAGCAAAACCAAATTCACTATGAGGATCTAAATTATGTATAATAGAATCTGATTAGACATCTAAAACATTTAATCCTAGTCGATCACCACAAAAAGCAATTTATTTACTTTAATTTACACTAGTTAAATTAACTGAAGCTTTATCTTAATATTAGTATATCTCTTTGAGTCCATTTTAATAATCAAATATCCTAATAATTCCTCTATTATCATTAGCAATCAAGTAATTTTAATAAAAATGTACATGATTGATAAAATCTCTTTTTGTATTAATTATCTATTTATCTATTGTTCCATTAAGCAAATTAATTAACAAAATATCACCATTCATACCAGCAACAGCACAAATATTATCAAGTACATCTAATCCTAAAGCTTCAAGTGGTATTCTGGTTGTTTCAGATTTTAACTTAGCCACATCATAAAATACAATTTAATCAAAATATGTATGTAATAATAAATTAGGAATGCTTCCCATAGACAATGTATATTTTGATTAGAAATGTGCACTCTTCATATTTGTAACATGATGAAATATTCTGAATTCATATTATGTATCATCTTTTTTTATTTATGGAAATTGTGTTGAGAATTTTTTTGGTTGCTTAAATTTCTTATAACTTCTTTATTATTATTGATGATCATTATATCTCTATCTCTAATAGGGAGTGAGTCCTTAAAGATTCTTTTTGTCTCTATTGATGAATACTAATTATTGTAATGGTTGGAGAATCATGAAAAATATATAAGAAATTAATTAATAAAATAATTTATTATTATTACTTAATATTTCAATTGCAAAGTCTCTTATTAAGATAATCTGTCACAAGTTGCTCAATTTTTTTATTTTTTTAAATATCAGATATTAAATTATATAAATCTGTAAAAGAAGGTTATTATACTTCTTTTAGTCTTTCCAAAAAATATAACATTCTATATATTTAATAATTATATTATTACGATAAATAATCTGGAAAATATTTTCGATCATTTTAATAATCGAATACTCCTCTGACTTATGTAATTCTATTCAATTTCTAGATATATTTAACAAAATCTGGATTTATAGCAGATACAGGATAAAATGAAGTTAAATTATATTTTTCTATTTCCTAAGTTATTACTTAATGATATTTGATTTTTTTCTAAATTTCTGAATCAACAACTTAAAGTGAATAAAAACTTTAAAAATTTGGATTTTTTTAATTTTAAGCTATCATAGAACTTGAATGTTAATAACAACATTATGATAAACAATGAAGATACAATTTTATTCCAAAAAATTCTTATTTTAATGTTAGTTACATATTTCTAAAATCATTAAAAATTATAATTACAAAAATTTTTCTAAACTTTCTAATGTTTAATCAAAAACAAATCCTGTTTAAAATAATTAATCTGATACTGCTTTAACCTATTAAAATTAAATAGGTTATCCTAAAATATGCATAGTTATAATGCTTTATAATCTTTAATTTGGAGGATTAATAAATGGTTTTGGTTATGCTGATTGAATCATAGAATTAGGATTTGGAATATTAGGATTAGGAGGATTTGCAGTTGGAATTGAACTATTAGGATTAAAAGGAGCAGTAAACACTTTCCCACCTGTGAATTGAGGTTGTGTTTAAGGATTTATAAAGCATTATTACTTTTAAGTCATTTGAAAAGGTACAGGGAATGTTGGTTGAGCTTGATTTTGAATACTAGTAGAAATTTATTAAACATTGTTTTATTTTTCAACTGGCTTTTACACTTAAACAGGTTCTTCTTCTTATTCTTCTTCATCTGAATCTAAATCATTAGAAATTAATCTTAATTATAATGTAATTATATACCCTGATTGATTCACTACTAAATTAGATTCCTCTTAAATTAATGGATGTTTAAATAATTCTTCCCAACTTATTCTGTCTTTTTCATGAAATTTGAGCATATATTCAATTAAATCAGCAAATTCATAAGTCATCTAAAATATTTCTACATTCTTACCTCTGGCCATTCTCTATTTACTGTGACTGGAACCTTTTCTAAATTTCTTAAAGCCTTTTTTATTTATATTTATGTATTTGCAACATAAGGTAATCCACCAAAAATTAATTCATAAATAATTATTCCTAACTTAATAAATATAAAATATATATGTTACTGAAAAAATGTCAGCTGAATTTGAGAATCTATTATCAAGATACAATTAAGGAGCAACATATTTTGGTGTTCCTACTTTTGTTAATTCAGTATTTCCTTCAAATACTCTTGCCAAACCCAAATCTGCTATCTAATAACATTTTAATTATAATTTACTTTATAAACTCCATTCAAAACAAGTATATTTGCTGGTTTAAGATCTCTATGTATAATATTATTTTGATATAACATTTTATAACCATTAACTAATTGTTTTAGTATATTTAATGCTTCACTTGGTTTAAAATATTTCTACTCTTCCTTTTTTTTCTTATCAATTATTGATTATAAATCTGATTCACATTTTTCCAAAATTAATATAATTCTTTCTGCATTTAAATCTACATATTCCACTCCTACAATATTTTTGTTTCCCTTTGCACATGTCATTATCATTTTCATTAATTCAATTTCTCTTATTGTTTTTGGATCATCTAATTTTTCTTCAACAATCTATATTATTAAAAACTTAAACTTTTGCACACAATTTTAATTATGGATTCTTTAAATCTTTACATTGATAAACTACTCCAAATTATCCTCTGCCAATTTCTTAATTTTTATAAATTTCATATGATTAAACTTTAACAATATCCTCTTCCTTTTTCATGTTTGTAAATTTTATTTAATAATAGAAAAAGCATTTTCTAATTATGAAAATGATTTATTCATAATAGAAATTCAATTTAAATTTTTAAATATCCATATATATTTCAATTTAAAATCCAAAACCTTCATCAAAATATGATCTTATTCTTGTTTAATATAAAACTAAATTAAGAATAAATTGTTATACAAAAATACTAAAGAGTATTTTAATTATCTTCAATTTTGTACAAACTCCTTTATATCAAGTCACATTATATTTTTGTATTTATGAATATTGTCCTGTATTCTCATTGGTTATTTAATCTGGAATTCTGACAGCTACACTTAACATTTATTATTTTTCAATCTATTATAATAATAAATCTTGACAGAACCCTTCATTATTTTCCAAAATCAAAATAGAATATTACTCAAATCCAATAATCTATTGGACTTTCAAAATCTGATAATTTTTTAATTTTTAATAGAATTTCATATCATCAAAAAACGATTAATCTTTTATTGAAATAAAAATTTGATGTCAAATTTTTTTCATTATTTTTTATCTTAAAAACAAAAATTAGAATAATAGATTTATCTGAATTTTAGACCCAAAATTACTAAAATTAAAGAATTTCTATTTTTTTATTTAAACAACTTCATCATTAAATTAATCCAAAAGCAATTTTATAATTAAAGAAATTCTTTTTGGTGAAAATTTTTCTTTGTTTAATTCTTAATTAAATTATAGTTAAATCAATAAAAATATACCTTTTAATTTGAAAATTAATCGAATATATAAATATATTTTAGTTATTATACTAAAAAAAGTAATATATATTAATTATAACTTTTAATGATTTAAGAGATAGGAATAATCATATAATAATAATATGATATATTTAGATAACAAAAATGTCTTATGTTTTCATGATAAAAAGAAAATCATATTATTTTATACATTATTTGACGGGCTATGTAATGAGCAAATTTGCTTTTATGACCTCGAATCTTCTATAATACTTTAGTATAAATATGTGAGTTATTTATTAACTTAGCTACTTTGGTTATATTGAAATGAGGATAGTATTTTTCAAATATTTATACCTTATCTATATTTAAATCATTATTTAATATTAATGGATGATGATCTTCTTAGATTTCATAATTATTATTTTGGTTATTACTTTAATTATTATTATGAGTAAATGAGTTATTTAGATTATTATTTGGTGTTAAGAGACTTCTATTGCTCACTTATTGAAATAATTTATTCTTAAACAAATTTTTGATATCTTATTAATTAAGAGATTATTATTGAGAATGTAATCCAACTGTTTAATCAGGAAAATCGAAATCTTCTTCTTCTTATTTAGGGAATCCAAATCTTATTAATTATTTTGTGTCAACTTTTGGTATTGATATTTGATGTTTAAACATATTTTCTAAAGCTTTTTCTCTAATATGAAGTAAATTAAATCTCTTTCTTTTTCTTTATCGAATAAATGATTATCTTTAATGATCAATATTACTATTATAGGCAGTTATAATTTTATTTCTATTTTTTCTAAAGAATACTAATGGACAATGTTTGAATTGATGATGACTAGAACAAGCTTCACATTTAATTTATGTAGAATTATCTCCAAATTGAGTTTTATCAAGAATTAGTCTATATTTCTCATATTACCTTCTATCTTTCTATAAAATTGATAAGAATTCATTCTAAGTGATATAAGCAACCTATACAAAAGTTTAAGCTACAATATCAAATTACATACAATCTTAAAAAAAGAACTCTCTTTCACAAAATAATTTACCACTTGTATATGTTTTTATTGTTCTATCTAATAATACTGATTTCACTTTTCCAGTTAATAATATATACACTTTATCCGAATGATCATCTTTCTTAATAATAAATTCTTCTGGTGCATAAGTCTTTTCATGTATACAGAAACATAATTTCATCAGAGTATCATCTGATAAATTCAATCCAAATAATTTTGATTATTTAAAATAACTATAATACATTGCAATTTAAACTTCTTATTTTAATTTTGGATTCAATTATCCCATCAATTCATCCAAATCTAATTCTTCTTCCTACTTAAATTATAAATAATATTCTATATATTTCCTTACTCGAAATTACAATTAAGTATTCAACCCTCTTTATTTTATATGATTACTCACAAGTCTAAGTTTAGAATTATTAATATTCTATTATTCAGCCAATTTATAAAATATACTTTAAATCATTCCTAAAGCATAACCAAACGTTCCAACAACCAAAAATGTAAAAAAAGTTACTAATATTTTCTCTGGAGTAGTAACTGGTATGATGTCTCCATATCCAACTGTCATTGAAGTTATAGTTACCCAATAAAGGGATGTAAAATATTTCACATATGCATTAGCTTCATAAATATCCTATTAATGTAACCATGTATGTTAATAGCCAAGATCTACTTCTAAAATGGCAAAGTAATGAAATAAACAAGCACAAAAATGAGATATCAATAATAAAGAATATATTAAACAAAATAGAGAATAAATAACTGCTGTTTTTTCTTTAAAATTTGATATTTCTTCTATTACTACCATTGTCCTTCTTACTTTAGTCATTCTGATTAACATTAAATAATTCGCAAATTAATATCCAAACCAAGATAGTATAAATGGTAACACAACTGTCAAATCAAGGAAGAATTCTCCTTTTATATAATGCCAAAATATATCCTTCTTTGAAGTATGTAAGATTCCTCTTGCATAATAACCTTTAAAGAAATTTAAAATTAATTCCATCAAAAATACACAACTTGGTAAAGTGCTAAATAATAAATAAACATTTCCTATTTATTCTTTGTTCAAATCAAAAGATAGTTGAAGTGGAACATATAAAATATTCACAATTGTTACAAGCATTAAGATTACATCCCAAACAAATAGAAATTTATCTGCTGGCAAGAGAACTGTTTAATTACTCTTAAGAAAAGTCCATATTCTCCACCAAAATGCATTTTTCTATTTCCCTTCATATTTTACTTCTCCATACTAAAAAATGAATTTAAATTATATCATACTTTTGTAGGTTTTGTATACAAAAGACCATTATACAAATAGTATTAAAATGAGCTACTAAGATCATGTATCAAATTGAAAATATCCTTATTTAAAATTTTAAACCTGTATTGTGTTGAGAAGTGTTTCATTTTTGTTATGAAAATGACAACTTTCTAAATTATTTTGAGTGGTTTCGATTTCCATACACTAATTATTTATTTGAATTTACTCATTATTCTCAAGTAATTGTATCTCTTTTTCAACACTATTCATAGCTTCCACTTCTAAAAGTTTATCCTCTTATTATTTTGCTTCTTTCCAAGCAAATTAGAGTAAGAATTTAGGTTTGTTCATTCTTAATCTTTTTATTAATTAGCTAATAATAATTATCACTATTTATTAGATAATATAAATTCCATTTAGAAATGAAACATCTAACGCTGAGATATATTAATTGAATGTGATTTTTATAAAGATGAAATCTCAACTTTTTAACGGATTTTTAAAATTCCTATTCTTAATTATGTCTTCTTAAATTTAACTTATGTTATATATTTTTTTTAGTCCCTAATAGAATAGGTTTATAAGCATAGATTTATGACAATAATGTTGAAAGAATTTAAATAAGCCAAATTAAATTGAAAAAATCTATATTGAAATTTTTTAATTAATAATAATTTATAATATAATTATTCTTAGAACTATATGATATTAATAAGTTATTTTATATCTATTGATAAATATAAAATAAAGTAATTAATTATAGTGAAATCAAATAATCGCTGTCTTCCTTATTGTAATTTACTTGAAAATTAATTAAATTTACAAAGTGTAGTTTATATATAAATTAATTTTACAAAATGTTGAACAAAGAAAGAATAAATAAAAGACTAAAAATCTTTTTAATTAATACATATATATTTAACTATCAAAATTAAGAGTTAAGTTTAATTGAGTAAGAAGGAATTGTACAAATTACAGAAAATATCAATAAATTGTAGAAGCAATCTATTTGTTATAAAAATAAGATATGAAATTTTAATTATTAAGAAATAATTAATAAATAAATAAATAGCAATCTTATTTTAATTAAGTAGACCAATTTAATAAAGTAAAATTAATTGATGAATATTGTGTTACTACTTAAAGAAATAGTGAAAGTAATGAATCTGATAATTATTTTAAAAAGGTTGAAATTTAAAAATTGTAAGAAAAATTTGGAATTTTGGTATACATATTAGAATAAATTGATGTATTTTAATTTTGTACTTTTAGATTAGAAAAAGAGGATCAGTTACTCAAATTCTTAAGTATAATGTTAATAATATAATTAATTAAATTTAAAGATTATATATAGGAGATTTATTCGACTCGATTCTATTAATTCTTCCAATTTAAATTATAATTCTCGTAATATAAGATGTCTGATTTTTATTTTCATTAATATTATTTGGTTGAATAAAATCCTTATGAATTAAGAAATAAAAAATGTATATATATATATGCAACATTTAAATGGTTTTAATAAATGTTATACTTGTAATTTAACAATTACTATTATAATAAGAAATATTATTATCCTTGGAATTATTTGTTATATTAAAATATATTTAAAAATTAAAGATTTAACATTATATTTAAAAGTCTTTATTTTTGAAAACAATATATAAATAATCATTTTTTTTTAAAAAAGCTATCTAATTTCATAGAGCCTGCTCCAATTTATTAAGTTTTTGGTTTAGAAGTTTTATTTGTTATATTAATTGCAGATTCTTGAGGTTTAATATCTTGGTTTTTTGTTTAAATTTCTTTAATTGGTTCTTCAATGATTGGATCATTCTTAATAATTAATTCTTCAATGATTGGTAATTAATTTAATTCTTTAGGTTAATTTTAACTTTGAGATTATTCTTATTGTTTACTCTTCAATATAATTTTAGGCTTCTTAATTACTTAATCTTATTATGGTTTTGAATCTTTATTTATAGTTTCTTAAGCTGCATTATTATTTTCATTAATTTATTTTAAAGAATCATTCTTGATTGGATCTGCTGATTTGAGTTATTTTGATAAATTAACTTATGTATTGAAATCTGAAGAATCATTTTTTTTCTTATGATCCAATCCATCAACCTTTTTATTTACAACTACTTTTTAGGATTCTACTGTCATAGCTTAAACTAAACTTGATAAATTCACTTCATGAACAGTCACTTTAAGTGGTGCTTATCCTCTAATATATATTAATGAATAGTATACCCAAATGAAGGTGGAAAGAGATCTTCATCTACAATCTGATTTTTATCTGCCAAAGCATATAATGAAATGTCCTTAATTTTCATATTCTTATTTATTTGATTTGCTGATAATAATGAGCTAACTAAACCATTTCCATCATTAGCTTATTATAATACAGTAAAAACAGCATCCACTTGTTAGAAATTCTTTTCATAATATGTATTTAAAGCTCTAAAATGAATTGAAACCAAAGAAATACTAAATAGCTTGAAGTCTTTCATCTGGAAATTTTTATAATAAATGAGTTCTTGTAACCTATTTTCTAAATATATCTATACCATTCTATCTGAACATATCTCATGTTTTATATATGAATATATATCTTCCATTTTAATTGTAAATGAGCGGGAGAAATTATTTAATTTATTTAACAAAATATATTGTGTTACTAATTCTTATAGTATGAAATATGATATATAATTTATAATGATATTTTATATATTCTTTATTCATTTTATAAGTCTAAAGTTATTAACTAATTTATTTGACTCCATAAAACTAATAAAAATGATCCAATCATTATTTATATTAAAATAGATAAAAGTATTTAATAAATAGAACTATGAATTTTAAAGTATTAATAAATATAATACTTAGCATTTATATTTCTATTAAATATTAAATTTCATTTAATATAAATATATAATTCTTTTAATTAAGTATGTTTATATACATCTTAAGTTTCAATAAATCAATTTTTGTATATATTTTTTTTAAATTACTGCAGATTATGAATAATGAATAAAAAATCTATTTTTTGATATCAATTATTAATTTTTCAGATTGAATAAAATATTAATGTCATAAATTTTGAATGTTAATAAATTATAGAATCAAAAATAAAACAATATAATTAATTTATCACATATATGATTATTAATTAAGGTATAATAATATTTATATATCATATCAAAACTTCTTTTAGATTGCTATCCACTTTTTGTGTTTTTTTGGAAAATGATATTATTACCATATTTTTGTAGTGATTTATTTATGTTTATCAAGTAACCTCTATTAAAAGCGAAATTCTGACAAATCTGTATTGTGATACAAATTTTGAATTCCTTATTCTAATTGTTCTTAAGTTAGGATTGGAAGAGCTTCTATATGCATGTCTTCTATGTCTTTATGTTTAGAATAATTAGTCTTAACTTATTGTTTTAAGATTTCATCATCTTATTTCTTTTTATCGTATCTCCTTTATAATTATAGCAACTTGCCTTCTGTATTGATAATTGCCATTAATTTATTCTCTCTATCTGTATCCTCAACAATTGTACTTAATTGAGACTAATCTGTTGAAATTCTATTTTTGATGTTAAGACTGTTCTCTTTAATCTCAATTCTCTTTAATTCACCTAATAAATATCTCCTTCTCTTAGTCATTAAGTCTAAGGCTTAATAGTTCATAAGCAATTACTTTTATCGTCCAATATTTTTTCGACTTATTTATTCAAGTAATGGTTAAGATAATCATTCTTTTTTTGAATTTGTAAATCCTCTCTTATATGTTATTCTAAGATATCTTTACTTTGAAATCCATTTAAAGAAATAGTTGCAGCTTTAGTGAGATTCATAAGTGCAACATCTGATAAACTCTTACGATATAATGGATTATCATCAACGTCCAGAAGTAATGAATTAATTATACCTGTTTATTTAATTTCAGGAAGTGAATCTTTGCTTACTAAAACAGTCTTTTTCCGTTTTAGTTCTTCTTATTTAATTAATTCAGCCCTCATTGCATCCCCCAATTCTGTAATTAATAATCTATTCATTTTAATGTCGAAAATTAAAATATTATGAAACGATTGATTATGTATTAAATATAAACGGTAATTATAGACAATAGTATTATGATATTGATTCATTAAAATTGAATAAATTAGAAATAATTAATATATATATATTACATAGAATAGTAGTTGTATAGAAAGTAAATCAATAAATATGATGAATTAGATAAATAAATTTAATTTATCAATTAATTGTAATGGAAATGTTTTTGCAATTTAGAGTTTAAAATTTAATGTGTGATATTAATATTTATAAATGTAATCTCGTTCATAAAGAAGAAGAAGAATATTGAAATAATGCATTCAAAAAAAGAGTAAAATAGAAGATAATGCTCATGTAACTTAGGAAATAGATTCTGAATACGAAGATGTAAGTGATATGGAGGAAGATGAACATATTTAATATGAAGATGAATTTGATGATGAATATGGTAAAATTATCAAAATAATTTAGTTAGAGAGTGAAGAAGGAGAAATCAATATAGATAGTGAAGATGAAGAAATATTGTAAAAAGAAGAGTAATCTTAAGAATAATCATAATAAAATCAATTATAATAATAACCTATATAATCAAAACTTAAGAGAAAAAAGAAAGGAATGGAATAAGAAAATCAAGAAAATTAAAAAAGAGTATGGTTTTATGATGAAGCTGAAAATTTAGATTTTGATAATAGAGCTTATAATATGTTACATAGAGTTACAACTGAATGGCCTTGTTTATCTTGTGATTTTGTATTAACTGAAGAAGAATAATAATAATATAAAAATAAGGAATATCAAAAAATGAATAAATATCCATATAGTGTTTATTTAGCTGCTGGTACTCAAGCAGCATAACCAACCAAAAATTAAATATACTTATTAAAATTATCAAAAATGCATAAAACTAAATATGATGATGATGAAGCATCTTAATCAGAAGAAGATAGTGAAGATGATAATCTTAGTAATGATGAAGAAGGTTAAGTACATTTGAGTAGTGTTACAGGATTAAAATGTGGAGTCAATAGAATTAAAACTATGAATGGTTAAGCAATTGCTGCTTATTGGAATGAAAATGGAGATGTTAATATTTTAGATCTTAATCCATTATATAAAAAACTTTAATCTAATTAATAATCTTAATTTAATTTATCATAATTACATCATAAAGTATTTAAAAATTAACATGAAGGATTTGCATTAGATTGGAGTCGTTTAAAAGTAGGTGATTTATTAAGTGGTTCAGTTGATGGTAAAATTTATTTATATCAATTAAATAATAATGATTGGATTAGAGAAAATAAAGCTTATGAATATCATAAGGGAAGTGTTGAAGATTTATAATTTTCACCAATTGAAAGTTTTGTATTTGCTTCATGTTCTACTGATGGAACTCTATGTATTGTTGATACAAGAGAAGGAAAACATAAATAAGCTTAAATCTTGGTTAAAGCTCATAATTGTGATGTTAATGTAATCTCATGGAATCAAGTATCAGCTACTCTTGTTNTTAAAATTTAATGTGTGATATTAATATTTATAAATGCAATCTCGTTCATAAAGAAGAAGAAGAATATTGAAATAATGCATTCAAAAAAAGAGTAAAATAGAAGACAATGCTCATGTAACTTAGGAAATAGATTCTGAATACGAGGATGTTAGTGAAATGGAGGAAGATGAACATATTCAATATGAAGATGAATTTGATGATGAATATGGTAAATTATCAAAATAATTTAGTTAGAGAGTGAAGAAGGAGAAATCAATATAGATAGTGAAGATGAAGAAATATTAGAAAAGGAAGAGTAATCTTAAGAATAATCATAATAAACTCAATAATAATAATAACCCATATAATAATAATCAAAACTCAAGAGAAAGAAGAAGGGTATGGAATAAGAGAATCAAGAAAATCAAAAGAGAGTATGGTTCTATGATGAAGCTGAAAATTTAGATTTTGATAATAGAGCTTATAATATGTTACATAGAGTCACAACTGAATGGCCTTGTTTATCTTGTGATTTTGTATTAACTGAAGAAGAATAATAATAATATAAAAATAAGGAATATCAAAAAATGAATAAATATCCATATAGTGTTTATTTAGCTGCTGGTACTCAAGCAGCATAACCAACCAAAAATTAAATATACTTATTAAAATTATCAAAAATGCATAAAACTAAATATGATGATGATGAAGCATCTTAATCAGAAGAAGATAGTGAAGATGATAATCTTAGTAATGATGAAGAAGGTTAAGTACATTTGAGTAGTGTTACAGGATTAAAATGTGGAGTCAATAGAATTAAAACTATGAATGGTTAAGCAATTGCTGCTTATTGGAATGAAAATGGAGATGTTAATATTTTAGATCTTAATCCATTATATAAAAAACTTTAATCTAATTAATAATCTTAATTTAATTTATCACAATTACATCATAAAGTATTTAAAAATTAACATGAAGGATTTGCATTAGATTGGAATCGTTTAAAAGTAGGTGATTTATTAAGTGGTTCTGTTGATGGTAAAATTTATTTATATCAATTAAATAATAATGATTGGATTAGAGAAAATAAAGCTTATGAATATCATAAGGGAAGTGTTGAAGATATATAATTTTCACCAATTGAAAGTTTTGTATTTGCTTCATGTTCTACTGATGGAACTTTATGTATTGTTGATACAAGAGAAGGAAAACATAAATAAGCTTAGATTTTAGTTAAAGCACATAATTGTGATGTTAATGTAATCTCATGGAATTAAGTATCAGCTACTCTTGTTGCAACAGGAGCTGATGATGGATGCTTTAAAATATGGGATTTAAAATATCCTAAAAATGATGCTATTTCTGAAATCTAATTCCATAATAAAGCTATTACTTCTATTTAATTTTAACCTAATAGTGATTCTAGTATAGCTGTATCATCAGAAGATCATAAATTATCTATTTGGGATTTTGCTGTTGAAAATGAAAATAATAATGAAGAAGATGTACCCGATTAATTAATGTTTGTACATTAAGGATAAAAGGATCTTAAAGAATTAAAATATCATCCTGTTTATTATGAAATGATAGTGAGTACTTCTGCTAATGGATTTAATGTATTTAAACCAACTTTAGATGAAGAAGAAAAGAAATCAGAATAATCTGAAGAAGATTAAGCTTAAATTCCTATTATAAAAGAGGAAGATCTAAATAAATATTTTTAATAAATGTCTATATAATGAAATATTATTATTAATAATCATTTGTGTATAATAACATACTCTTTTGACTCAATTAATTAGTGACATTATTCTAAATCTAAATTAAAAACTAAACAAATTTCATCCAATGTTTCTTAATTGAAAATCATATTTTTAATTGTTTCATTTGCATCCTTAAGTTTTTCATCATCTTTTAATTTCTAACCAATAAATTAACCTTCAATTCCTTTTTCAAATCTTTTTGAATATTCTAATGAACATTCCATTTATTATTCTTATTATTCTTTTGAATTTTTATCTTCTTCATTAAATCGTTCACTCATTTTAACATAATTAGATGGGGCAACTAAAAAAATATTCTCCAAATTTTATGCTTTCTATATCTAACTTGCACAAATAAAAAAATATTCATGAACTCTATTTAAAAAATTGTTCAATTATCCATATCTTATTAATTTAGTTAATGATATCTATAATATATTAAAATATATACAAATTCTAAAACTGCTTTATTATTTTCTATATAATCTTTAAGTATAAGTCCTCTTTTCATTTCAATATATAAAGTCTATAAATATTATTTAAGTAATTCAAAATCTAATGTCTATCCAAATTTCTATTAAAATGCTTCATGTTTAGTATTAATAATTTATAAAATATCCTCTTACTTAAATTCATGAGTAAAAAAGTTCTCATTAATTACATACATATTTGTGATTTTTATCATATCTACTAAACGAACTAAATTACATTCTATCATCTCTTTTATTGCAGTCTTTATTTATTCTGCCTTAAATTCTTTCAATTTTTAACAAATTGCTCCAACACAATTAATACCATTAATTTCAGGTATCAATTTCTCTAATATTGGATTAAAGGCTGTTTAAACTCCTTATTTTATATTTACTATAGGAAATGGTACTTAACTATATTTAATTATGATATTTTATGGAGGCTATTGTTATTATGGCAATCTTAAGAACATATATTATGAATCATCAAATTCTACAAAACTTTCATGTTCTGCACTTATATTAATATCTTAATATATTTATTTTATTAGAGTATGTATTTCTTCCTTATTTTCATCATTTCTATATATGTAATTTCTATTAACTTCTAGTTATGATATAACATATGCTAATTTTCTTACGATTTCAAAGTAAGCATCTTAATTTTTACAGAATTATTCTTTTTTCACTTTTATGGCAACACTTAATACATAAATGGCTCTTCTATAAACTGAACCATTTCTCATAACCATTGGAATATTTATTATATATTATGATTGATACTCTCTTTATTTATTAAATGATAAATACATCATAAGTAATTTACTTCCAAGTTCTTCTTTGGGTAACAAAAAATCTCCCAATATTTCAATATTTATTGCTTATCTAAATGGAAAAGATATTGATGTTTTTACTCATGTGGATACTATAGAATGGCTTATTTGCCTATTAAGTCATGGAATTCACACAGAATAATTGATTCAATCATAATAATTAATTTAATATCTCTTTAATTTCTTCTTTTAATCTTTTCCCAAAGGAAGGGCATTCATTTATATGTTTAGAAATCAAACTTAAAAAAAATTGGTTATCAATCTTCTTTAACTAAATCAATTTATTGAGTTATTATAATAATTTCCTAAAAAATTTAAGAATTGTTAACATACTCATTAAATTACTATTAAATTTCTATTGTACATTACTAATCTGATATATTAATATTCTTTTTTGGTTTATTATCTTATTGCTTTTTTATTTACTCTTTTGACAATGATTTTTATTATTTAGGTTATTTTTCTGGTCTATCAGAATTCTTATTAGTTTTTTGTTATGTATTTTTATTGAAAACTTATATTTCACATTCTTAAATTTGTTACTCTTTTTATGTTTCTTCAAAAACAGAACTGCTTTTCATAATATTTTCTAAATATTTATTTTAAACCTAGAAATCCATCTATCTATTTACATTGTTTAATTCATTGATAATATCTTTGAATTAATCACACTTACTGGCAGAAGAAGTTTTGAAATGTAATTTTGAATTTTGAATTTTTTTTTCTTCTTTTTTTTAAGGTATTTCATTTAAATCATGTTTACCCATAAAAATATCTGAGTATTTCAATGGTTCTTACATTTTGTCTTTAGTCAAATATCTATTGTATTTAGACAACAGTTCTCGTTCTTCATTATTTAATAATTCCATAGTTATTTATATATTTATGATCAAAACTGAGATCTATTAAAATTTGGCAATCGCTCAACTTCTTTGATAAATTCCACCATTTGCATAAATGACAATGATTATGTAAATTAACTCACAGTCTCATCTATTTCTTATTAAATTAATTTCAAATTCTTCATTTCTTTGTTTAATTGTAGTAAATACCTAAAATATTTAATATACAATAAACTTTTATGATATTTTACGATGATTCAATAATTTATCTATAATTGGAAGTACATTATATATTAAATTATTGTCTTCTATTTTTGTATATTTCTTAACAATCTCAACATAATTATTGAATTCCTCATCATCTAAATTAATTTGTTCAATTACAAGTGTTCCCTCCATCAATGGTACTAATTAACAATAATCCATAATTTCCTTTTAAAAAGTTTCTTTGGATATTTTTGATTGCGTATTTCATATAATCTTTTCTTTTAATTCCACAAGTTCCATATCTCATCTAAACTATAGTTTCTTTATAATATTACCATATATGAATCAATAACCAATTATGCTTGTTCAGATTAATTGCATTGCATTATCTAATCAATTGCATTAGAACTTCCAATAATCATACTATTAAGTATAGGATGTGAAATCAATAATGAAGTTAAATATTCAAATGATTTCTTGGTTGTTTTTTTATATTCTTGTATTTTATCATCCAAATCAGAAACCTAAAAAATAAGAACTTTTTTTTACTTTTTTTTCTAACAACTTCAAATAAACTTTCTTTCTTAATCTTGATTTTTTGGCACTCTATCTTAGACGTTTGTTTTTACATTCTTCATTCAATAATTCATTTGCTGAGCCTAACAATCCTGCTAATCCACCTCTTTTATCTTTTTAAAGTTCTTCAGAAGAACTATCTTCTTATAAATCCTCTTGTAATTCTTCATCAAACAAATTATCTCCTTTAACACTTAATAATGATGTTATTTTCTTTATATAAGCATTTTTAACATTTCCTTTAATTTCCTAAATTTAAGGTTGTTAGTCTCTTAAACTAGCATTAGATTAAATATGTTATAATGTAGATTTAGCTTTCTTAATCTTTTTGCTATTAGGTATGAATTACTAATTAAGATATGAAGTTTAGAGCATGTTTTAAGTGAAAAGATTTTATAAATTAAGCATCTTTTATTATTCATGTAATTGTTATAATAGTCTAGCATTCTAAGCTAAGAGCTATTCTTGATTGATGTTTGGCTAAATTATTGAGTTGTTTGTTTGATTATTGAAGCCAAGTATAAATTAATCTATATTATCTTCAAGAGGTTATTACATAAAAATTATTGAGTATAATCATAAGTGATAAGTTAATATTTGAAATTATAATGAATAATCAAAATATACAACATAATGTTTGGAATCAATAAACAATATAGATAAGGATAAAAAATGATTAATAAATTTTTAAGGAGTAGAAATTAAAATTGAATTTAGAACTTAATATTTATTGTATTCACTGTAGTAATATTTTTTATTTAAAATTCATAACTTAATCATACATTATTTATGATATTTGTCTTGTATAAAAAATTATTAGTTATTTTATTAACCCTGTAAACATTCATATATATATAAATGATATTTTGATATTTTATTTTAAAAATAATACTCTTTTTCATTTGTTTATGAAGTAGTAGTAATGAATATTGTTAATTTGATTTGATTATAACCGTTTTTGTATATGATTATCATTAACATTTTATATTAAGAGAGAAAACAATTGTTGATTATATATATTTGTTTATTAATGATCGTCACTTTTGTGGAAGCCATTGAGGATAAGTTAAAGTTAATCAATGTTGTGAATTTGGAATTAGACTTACTAATTTTGATACTATACTTTGTAAATTGTGCCCCTTTAATATTATAAGTACCTGTGCATTCCATTGGGAATAGTTTTCAATTCATTGAAATGTAAAAATCAGAGAATTTTGTACAATTTATTCTTTGGCTTATTTTTTACTATGATAATAACTAAGGAATGGTTCATATACATTTTTATTTGGGCCATCTTAATTTACTTTGTAAGTAAAATATTCAAAGATCCTTATTACCCAATATTTTTAGTTGGATTCATCATCCTGTCATACTGCCATGTGTATAGATTAATGGTAATTCTATATATTTGATTTCTATATAGTATGATTACTTGAGTTGGAAGATGNTTTATCTTTTTAAAGTTCTTCAGAAGAACTATCTTCTTATAAATCCTCTTGTAATTCTTCATCAAACAAATTATCTCCTTTAACACTTAATAATGATGTTATTTTCTTTATATAAGCATTTTTAACATTTCCTTTAATTTCCTAAATTTAAGGTTGTTAGTCTCTTAAACTAGCATTAGATTAAATATGTTATAATGTAGATTTAGCTTTCTTAATCTTTTTGCTATTAGGTATGAATTACTAATTAAGATATGAAGTTTAGAGCATGTTTTAAGTGAAAAGATTTTATAAATTAAGCATCTTTTATTATTCATGTAATTGTTATAATAGTCTAGCATTCTAAGCTAAGAGCTATTCTTGATTGATGTTTGGCTAAATTATTGAGTTGTTTGTTTGATTATTGAAGCCAAGTATAAATTAATCTATATTATCTTCAAGAGGTTATTACATAAAAATTATTGAGTATAATCATAAGTGATAAGTTAATATTTGAAATTATAATGAATAATCAAAATATACAACATAATGTTTGGAATCAATAAACAATATAGATAAGGATAAAAAATGATTAATAAATTTTTAAGGAGTAGAAATTAAAATTGAATTTAGAACTTAATATTTATTGTATTCACTGTAGTAATATTTTTTATTTAAAATTCATAACTTAATCATACATTATTTATGATATTTGTCTTGTATAAAAAATTATTAGTTATTTTATTAACCCTGTAAACATTCATATATATATAAATGATATTTTGATATTTTATTTTAAAAATAATACTCTTTTTCATTTGTTTATGAAGTAGTAGTAATGAATATTGTTAATTTGATTTGATTATAACCGTTTTTGTATATGATTATCATTAACATTTTATATTAAGAGAGAAAACAATTGTTGATTATATATATTTGTTTATTAATGATCGTCACTTTTGTGGAAGCCATTGAGGATAAGTTAAAGTTAATCAATGTTGTGAATTTGGAATTAGACTTACTAATTTTGATACTATACTTTGTAAATTGTGCCCCTTTAATATTATAAGTACCTGTGCATTCCATTGGGAATAGTTTTCAATTCATTGAAATGTAAAAATCAGAGAATTTTGTACAATTTATTCTTTGGCTTATTTTTTACTATGATAATAACTAAGGAATGGTTCATATACATTTTTATTTGGGCCATCTTAATTTACTTTGTAAGTAAAATATTCAAAGATCCTTATTACCCAATATTTTTAGTTGGATTCATCATCCTGTCATACTGCCATGTGTATAGATTAATGGTAATTCTATATATTTGATTTCTATATAGTATGATTACTTGAGTTGGAAGATGGATTATAATTGCATCCAAATGATGATAACTGCTCGTTATATATATTATGCAGTTGACAAGTCAAAAATCAAAGAGCATGATTCTTTCCTTATGTTCCTATCCTACGTTTTCATGTATCCTAACCTTTACCTTGCTCCACTTCCCTATGTAAGCTTTGTTAATCTGATAATTCGTAAAGAAGATTTTACTCATTATTCAATCAAACCTGCCCTCATTAACTTATTTAAGGCTATATTATTTACAGCTGGTGAATTGTTTATCAGACCTAAATTTGATACTGAGGTTTATTTTTCTGAAAACTGGACTCATTATAATTTATTACAAAAAGTTCTAATCACATAAGCAGTTTCAGTAGTATTGAGATTTCAATATTTTACTGCTTTTAAACACTCTTAAGCAGCTATGGATGCATTTGGAATTACTTATAATCCAGAAACAAAGAAATGTGATAGATTTCCAGTGGCTGATTATCATTATGATATGGAAAAGAATATAATGAAAAAAACAATGATGTGGAATTCAAATGTATAACTATGGTTAAGGTATTGTTTTTATGATAAATTGAATCATTTATTTGGATCACATACATATTATGTAACATTTTTAATTAGTTGTATTTGGTAAAATATTAATATATAAAATTAGGCATGGATTCTATATGACTTATTACTTATTTTTTGTGTTTTGGGCTATTAGTGTATAAATTTGCAAATATTTCTATAAAGCTTAATCAAAATTTTATTTGTATAATTATGAATTTATTTATAGCATTCCTGAAAAGATTAGACATGCTATATGTTGGTTCTGGAGTTGTATGACTATTGATCATTTTGCAACAGGTATGAAAGTATTGGATTGGAACAAGGCCATTGAATTCCATTAAAGTGTTAATTGGATAATACATATTTAAGCTTTGGTATTATTTGCATTCTTTGCAATTACAGGCTTTGGATAATAGAAGAAAATTAAAAAGAAGGATTGAATTATATTGAAACAAAAGTAGAAACTAAATACAATAAAAAAATTCAGAGTTATCTGTAACGAGCATAAGTTATGATTGAGTACAGTAGTGATATAACAAGCATCACAACAATTATAATTAAATAAGATGCAGGAACGAAATCGAATTGTGCCATCAATCTAACTGCTTCCCTTATGTTAAAAATAAGCTTACTAAAAGTCTAAGATTTTTCACTCTTTATAATGTATTAAGTATCAATTATCAATTTTTCTTAAATGGTAAATTCTTCTATTGGTTTACCATTCAAATATAATTGAACATCTAATAACAAATCATCAGATTTCGAAAACATATATATACTGATCGGTGGATCCCATGTATCCTTCATCTAAAACTCACCTACGCCCTCATCAACATCAACTTCAATATACTCTGCTTGCAATATGATAGAAGGGATCATTAGACCAATAAAGAACACAGCTATAAGCCTTTTTACTTATTCGAAATACACAGTAAGAAATGACATATTGTTCTCCTTTTAAACAACGAGAAATATTATTCTAAACTATCTGCAAAAGGATCATGTCTTAATTAATCTTTCTCATGTAAAAAGTATTTCTAATCAATTGGCCGAAATTCCATTCCTGATAATTGCACCTGATGTTGTTTCATTAATTATAAATAACAATTTCAAGTTCTTTATTTATGTAACCACTTAAACCAACCAAACTCAATCCAGCCTCTAATATTGACTACAAAGAATTATAGAAAACCCTTATTCATTTCTAAAGAGCATAACTTGAATTAGAAAAGACTCGTTAAGGCTCTCCTTTGAAATCTGTCTCCCCAATGAGAGAAATGATTAATTTCTAAGCATTACAAGATGCAGGACTTATTGAATTAAATGAAAAAAGTAAATAAGTAGATGGTGTTAAAATCACACTTGAAGAAATAGAAAAAGCATTCAAAATACTAGATGAAAAGAATAAAGGCACAAAAATTTCGTTACTTGAATTAAAAAAGAAAATACCTGCTATTAATCCCAATTTTCCAAAAAGTGAATACAAAGCATTAACACAAGGTAAACCAGAACTCAAGAGTAAAGATCTTTATGAATTACTTAAATAAAATGAATTATAAGATTTTGATCCACTTGAATAGGCCTTTTCACTACTTGATCCTAAAGGAGAGGGTAATTTAGATATTAATAGATTGGGAGAAGTGTTCAGTGTTCTAGGTTATGGTAAAATTGATAAGAGAGATCAAGAAATACTCTTAGAATGTTTAGATGTTGATAAAGATGGTAAAATTGGATTGTAAGATCTAAGAGAGATATTTGAATCAGAAAGACATAAACAATGATAATTATTAATATATTTAATAACTATGGATGAAGTTTTATCATAGATATCAAATTAAGTTTATGAATTTGATACTTTGGGATTAGTCTAACAATACATATTTCAATTATCAGAGAATTTTAAAGAAAATCATAATGCTTAAGTAGACATTTAGTAATTTGTAATATTTTTCATTAATAAAACTGATGAATAAGGAATTGAAGGATTAATACTAATCTCAAAACTTATAGAATTATATTAAGATATATTGTCTTAATAAAATGAAAAAGTACTTAAATTAAAACATATAACTGATTATTTAATAAGTAGTCAAGAAATTTGTAGTGAATATTTTAATGCTAAATTTCTACCTTCATAAAATAATAAAATTTAACTTACTCGTCATAATTTAACTGATATAGAAATTTAACCTCCTGAAATCTTAGGCTTAAATCCTAGTATGCTTAGAAGATTGTAAACATAACTCAAAATTGAAAATATTCATATGAATAATCAAATTATTTATGCAATAAAAGGAGATAATGATATTTTCTTAATTCTTTAATTTTGTGAAAGTGTTTGTATGTTACATGAATTTCAATTTAAAAAAATGTTATAACCAAGAAATATGATAGATGGAAATTTTGTACTCTATGGTTATTATTCAACTAAATAATAAAGATTAGGAGTAGTATTAAGAAATAACACATTGATATTCTGGGATAAAAGAGATAATTATTCATATGATTATTAAATAGAAACATAATTAGAATTAAAACTTATTTCATATATAGAAATTTAAGATTTATGGATAAGTTCAACAAATAATTGTTTATAAATATGGAATCTTGAATAAGGAAAATATTAAAATTTATAAAATCAAGTATTTTCTGATGGTATTATCTAATTATTAGAAGTTATACATTTATAAATGTTATTAGTAGCCTCAAATCCAAATATAATTAGTTGTTGGGATATGTTTGAATAGAAGTTTTTATTTAAATTTTAAGTATTGCATTAAATACTTTATCAAATTGTTTGTAGTAGATAATTCTAATTGATTTTTACAATTGGTTTTAACAATTATATATCCTGTTATGAATTACATGCTTAATATAACGATTATAATTTAAAATGCTAATTTTTAGGTCATTCTTCAACAGTTTAATGTATTGAATATATAGAATAAACTGCATTATTGATTTCTATTGATACTAAAAATGTGATTATATTATGGGATATACGTTCATAATAATAGACTCAAATAGTACATTTATAAACTAGAATTCTTACTAAGTAATTAAAGTTTTATTGTAATAAATTATGTCTAATTGCTAATATGTTATAAACTTTGAGTTTTGAAAAATAATTGCATCTAAATAAATAAATTAAATTATTATAAGTAATTTATGATTAATGGAATAAAAGAAATATTATAATAACTAAGGCAGATATTCGTATTTAAGATATAATAACTGGAAAGATATAATATATTTTAAGTGACTTTTAAAATGAGATCTCAGCATCATGTCTTATTGAACATGGATACTCAATTATAATTGGAACTATAGAAGGTGATTTATATAAGATTTCACTTAAGCATGGTTAAATCTTAGAAAAATGGGAATCATTTTATTAAGATGAGATTATATCTATTTAATATGATGAAACATACAAAATTTTACATATTGTTTCTATATAAGGAATTTTAAAATGTTTACCTTTAACTCAATTAAATGTTTGTAAAGATAATATTTATAAAGATAAATGGGCTATACGTCAACTTTCAGTGAATATTTGTATTAATATATGTCAACTCTCAATTTTATAAGGTTTATTAGCTGTAAGTTATGAAGATTTCATTTAAATTTGGAATTTGGAATATTATTGTGTATCAATATAAATATAATTAGAAGATAATGCTATTGTTACTTCTATGATATTTTGTGATTCTCTTCCACTTTTAATTATAGGAACTAATTAAGCTGATATTTTTATATTTTAATTAGTTTAAAAGAATGATAAATTGTATTGCACTTTAGAAGGTCATTTAAATATTGTAAAAGCTGTTTTAATTTAAAAATTAAAAAGTGTATATCCAGATCGTATAAGTATTATGAATAATTTGTTTTCAAAAACATCATTAGAATTAATTGAATTATATGATGAAGGGGATGAACAAATTGAAGTTAAACATCTTTTTAATAATAAATATAAGTTAATGACTCATGGATCTTTTGCATCTAGCTTATTAGTACAATATCATTAAGAAGAACTTAAATTATACATTGCTACAAATAGAGGATCAGCCTTAGTATTTAATATTACTGAATTACTTAATAAGAAAGTAATCATTCATATATATTATTTAGAATATAGTCAAGAAACTTGATTAAATTAATCAGAGACCTAATTATAATCCTTATAGAGTTGTTTACAATAATTTGTAAGGAAATTTTATTGATAATTATTAAATAGTTTAGAATCGTTTAATTAAAGATTAAGTTAAAAAGAGAGAATCTAAATTTGAATAGAGTAATAAAATTAAATAAAAGTTCAGAAATTCTTTAATTAGATATAGTATTCTAAAAGGATTGAAAGATAATCCTGAATTAGATATTACACATACCTTAAAGGAATCTATTTTTTCATTTGATGAATAACTTGAGACTGCTGATTAAATTCACAATGATATGATTATTTAATTAAACTTCCTTTATATTGATCCATATGAAATATTGTTCCATAAAAAAACTTAACTTTTGATATCTGGATGCATAGATGATACTGTAAAAGTATTCACAACAGATTTTATTTAAATTTGTTAATTTTCAATTCATAATCCTATCCCTTATTAATGGTAATCATTATTAAATGAGAAAAATAAATTAAAAGCTACAATATTGGTTTCTTTAGAATTACTTTAATAGATTTTACCTTAATTAAGTTTAGAAAAAAGAAAAGCATATGATATAGAGAATATGTTAAGATAAAATTCAATAAAACATATAAACAAAAACTCTAAATAATCTAAGATTTTGAAAAAAAAAGAGACTATTGGAAATTAATAGATTATATTAAAAGATTCTTTCTTAAATAAACGAAAAATCAGTTTATGCAATAATATGAAAATGCCTTAAATATCTAATTAATTACCACCATCCTTACGGTATTATGATGAAAAAATTAAATAAAGTAAATATCAATAAGAAATTCATGAATAAGATTTAAAAATTCAATAAAATCAACAAAAAAGAACATAAGGACTTTAAATTGAATTGTAAAGATAATAAAAAAAAGAAATATTAGATTATTTAACACCTGAGTCAAATGGGAATCAAAAATTCTTTGAAGATTTTTCAATTTAAGCTTTAAGTGCTAGATTAAAGACAGAATCAAGAACTCATTAGAGTAAAATAACTAAAACAACTAATGATACAAAAAGGACTTTTACTAGATAGAGTTTAGATTTTTTTGATTATGCTGAAAAGAAAGATATGCTAATAACTAGAAGTAAGATATCTTAGTCTCGATTTTAAACAAGAAGATAACATAATGATTTTCATAAGATTTTGAATGAATTACATGGTAAATTAAAAATTTCAAAAAAATAATCATGACTACTTTTTTTTCTTGATTTTTTTAATTATTTCTTTTTAAGGTTATTACTTATTTTATTTAGGTTATCTTTTGTTTTCACATTCTGTACATTAACAATGTGAAGTACACTTTTTTCCTCTTATAAAACATTCACAATAACCTTTCACACATTTTGTCTTCTTACATTTACATCCCCATACTTATTTTGTATCAAATGAATCTAAATCATGATGAGATGCTCTTTATTCTTTTAATTTAATTTATTCAACTGCTTTTAATACTTCTTCTTCATGTTTACCATCATTAAAACAATCATTACATTAACATTCATTTGTGCATAGTCTTCGATTATGAAAGCATGAACAATATAATTATAAACAATGTGTTTTAGAACAATGACAAGTTTTGAAATCATCTTCTTCAGTTGGAGAATCATCAACATTATAATTAGTTTTATTGAATTTTCTTCGAGTTTATATATAAGGTACTTATTCTACCTTTTCAATTTACTTCATTTCCATTATATTTTAATCTACTTTTTCTTTATGCTTCTTTAAAGGAGATGGACTAGTTAATTCAATTGACATCTATTTTCTTAATTAATGCTAACAATCATCAATAGACATTTATGAGCTATGTAAATCATTTTATTTTATACAAGAATTGTAATAATTAAGGACCAGGCTGTATATCTAATTATTCTACAGAAGGCAAAGAACTTTAGGTATGTGNTAGATTATATTAAAAGATTCTTTCTTAAATAAACGAAAAATCAGTTTATGCAATAATATGAAAATGCCTTAAATATCTAATTAATTACCACCATCCTTACGGTATTATGATGAAAAAATTAAATAAAGTAAATATCAATAAGAAATTCATGAATAAGATTTAAAAATTCAATAAAATCAACAAAAAAGAACATAAGGACTTTAAATTGAATTGTAAAGATAATAAAAAAAAGAAATATTAGATTATTTAACACCTGAGTCAAATGGGAATCAAAAATTCTTTGAAGATTTTTCAATTTAAGCTTTAAGTGCTAGATTAAAGACAGAATCAAGAACTCATTAGAGTAAAATAACTAAAACAACTAATGATACAAAAAGGACTTTTACTAGATAGAGTTTAGATTTTTTTGATTATGCTGAAAAGAAAGATATGCTAATAACTAGAAGTAAGATATCTTAGTCTCGATTTTAAACAAGAAGATAACATAATGATTTTCATAAGATTTTGAATGAATTACATGGTAAATTAAAAATTTCAAAAAAATAATCATGACTACTTTTTTTTCTTGATTTTTTTAATTATTTCTTTTTAAGGTTATTACTTATTTTATTTAGGTTATCTTTTGTTTTCACATTCTGTACATTAACAATGTGAAGTACACTTTTTTCCTCTTATAAAACATTCACAATAACCTTTCACACATTTTGTCTTCTTACATTTACATCCCCATACTTATTTTGTATCAAATGAATCTAAATCATGATGAGATGCTCTTTATTCTTTTAATTTAATTTATTCAACTGCTTTTAATACTTCTTCTTCATGTTTACCATCATTAAAACAATCATTACATTAACATTCATTTGTGCATAGTCTTCGATTATGAAAGCATGAACAATATAATTATAAACAATGTGTTTTAGAACAATGACAAGTTTTGAAATCATCTTCTTCAGTTGGAGAATCATCAACATTATAATTAGTTTTATTGAATTTTCTTCGAGTTTATATATAAGGTACTTATTCTACCTTTTCAATTTACTTCATTTCCATTATATTTTAATCTACTTTTTCTTTATGCTTCTTTAAAGGAGATGGACTAGTTAATTCAATTGACATCTATTTTCTTAATTAATGCTAACAATCATCAATAGACATTTATGAGCTATGTAAATCATTTTATTTTATACAAGAATTGTAATAATTAAGGACCAGGCTGTATATCTAATTATTCTACAGAAGGCAAAGAACTTTAGGTATGTGGCTGTAATAATTCTAGTTTTTCATCTACTCTTTTTTAGTTTACATCTTTTTGATTCTCTTCATTTATTTTCAATTCTGATGGAAATTAAAATATATCATTATTGTTAGAGCTATCCTAATTTTTCATCCTTAATTTTAATTAAAGTAATAAGTATTAAGTCTTTAATCAATAATATACAAAATTTGTTATGTACATTTAATTATTTGTAAAATTAAAGATAATTTAACTAGTCATCTTATAATTATTATATATACGTTAATTTAATACATGAATTTAGAAGAAACTCTCTTAATTCTTTTTGAAAGGACACTAGAATCAAATAAGGATGATCATTTACAAACAATACTTGCAAGTCAAGCTAAAATTATATAGTAAAAGAAAGAAAATGTCACTCCTGTTTAATCCTAAACATCTGCCATTTAGAAAAAGTTATAAGTTATAGAGAAGAATTTTATAAATTAAGATGCTTTTAAAAAGAGAAGAAAATCTAAATATGACCATCGTTCTAATACTGGCTCACAACATGACAATGAAGAAGTTCCAACAATCATGCATAATGAAGATAATCAAGAAATAATTACTGATTAGATTAGTTTATAAAAGTTAAAAAGTGATAATTCAAAATTACAAAAACAAATTACAGAATTGGAATATGAATAAAGAGAAAAATATCTAAAAAATTGTAATGAAATGGAATAAATTAATAAAGAATAAAAGTTGTTATTGGAAAATGATAAAAAACTTAATGAAAAACAAAGAAAATTAAATTAACGATCATAGTTACTATAAAATAAACAATAAAATTTACATAAATAAGAATTCAATTATTATAATCAATAATAAAATATAGATGAATGTTAATAGGAATAATAAAGATATGTATAAATTTATTTAATTTAATAGGATAATTAATTGAATAATAGAAGAGATGAAATGGAAAAGCTACAAATTAAATTAAATAGTTTTGTATCACAATTACTGAGTCTACAAAGAAATAAAAATAAAGTTCAGTGTTAGTTAAATGTATAAATTGATGCTGTTGAATAATTGGCTTAATTTATACTTAAAGAACGTTCAAATTTATAATAGGATTAACAATATCTAAGATAATTCAAAGAAAAGGTTTTAGAAGAAAAGAAACAAGTTCTATAAATGTAAGATTAACTATCATGAATTATATATAATATTTTACTATAAACAAATTAATAAATCAAATTGTAGCAATTGTTAATCCAATACTAATTGTTACACATGATAAAATCTTCAATCCTAAATTATGTAATGATGCTTATTTCCCAATATTTAAATATTTCTTAAGTAAATAAGCTAAAAACAAATTAATAATTAAATTCAATGAAGACTCACTGGCACTTACAACTCCTGCCTAAAATATATTTAAAATAATATACCTAATAATATGTTTAATAAGCATAAACTGAACTGAAATAACCAAATAGAGTCATTATTTCACCTATGACAGTACCTACAATTAAATTTTTTGGTTTATTAAACAATTAAATCATTTCTAATTACATTTGCTTATTGAAATTCAATTTAAATGTTTATATGATAACAAACATAATACGTGTAAGAATAAAGAATTCCATATTTCCATATATATTATATTATTATCCTTCATTTTCTCCTTTTCCAACATAACTTATTATATTAGTATATATAGCATGTGACATATCTGAAATGATAGCAAATTTAACAAATGGTTGAGACCAAAATTAAAATTAGAATATTTTAATCAAATGTCCATCTGTGGCTGGAGCTAAACCACCAAGAAGTATTAAAAAATAGGCAAGTAAATGTAAATAACTGGATAAATAAGGCCTATTAGATAGATAGTTTTAGAGAATTGAGAATAAAAATGCAAAAATTGAAGAAAACTAATTAACAACATATAAATACTTATAAAAATGGTAATATGACTGTACTAGATGAATTCTCAAAGGCTCTAATTATGAAATGATAATGATAATAAGAGAATATTCCACTTATTATCAATAAAGGTAATGATTAAACGGATCCGAAAACTGTATAATTGCCTACTAACTCTGAATACTGAGGTCCAATCAACTCTATATAAATAAAGTATCCAAATATCTAAATATGTTTTATTATTATTACAATAATATAAGTAGTTAATGCACATAATAACATTGTTTAGGAATGAGTGAGATGAATGCTTGATGGTAATTACTATTTCTTTTATGGCAATTCTGATTCTTAACTATCCAAAATGACATCGAAAGCAGTGTCTGCACTTGCCCAACAAAATGCAGATGCTATAACTGCTGAAATCCAAGACATTGATTTACCCATATAAATTATTATATAATCATTTTTATTATTTTGATTTTCTTATTGCATCCAAAACTGCCTCTTTATCTCCAGCATCTACATTTTATAATAGTTAAAATAATCTCTTTTTTCTCTCTTAAATTTCTGCTTCATTATGTTATATTCCTAATTCTTCTTCTAAATCTGGTATATCATTTGGATCCACTCCATCAGACTCATCATCTTCTCCTTTTTATTATTCCTCTTCCTCTTCTTCTTCTTCTTCATCTTCTTTCAATTCTTTTTCTTTCTCCTCCAATTTAGTCTTGAATTCAGTCAAAAATTTATTGCATTTACCAATTAATGGATTGTTAGGATCAATCTTCAATACTTTTATTATCATAATTATATTACTTTTTTGAATAATAACATGTGCTTCCTAATATTTGCTATTCTTCATACATGTTAAAAATTCCATTTTTAATTCAAGTATTTCATGATTTGTTTAATCCATTTTTATAAATTAAAGAATATGAAAGAAGTTTTAATAAAATATCTAATCAAGAAATCTTTATATTATAGTGATTTTAACTTATTTCAAAAAAACCTTTATTTCATTGAATAAGGAAAGTATATTAAAGTCTTCCTTCAAAAATTTTGACAAGAATGTAAAATTTATGTGATTTAATGGCTTTATTAATTATTTAATTTGGTAATTTTATTTTGAAAATCTATTGTTTACTTGGTTATCATAGAACATGTAAATCTTTATCATAAATATTCATTAAATTAAAAAATTATCTTCTTTTAACAAGTATTTGAGGTATCTTTTATTCAGCATAATATACTTAATCCAAAAAAGATATTAAATAGCTCATCATCCAACAAGACATTTAAACCTACTTAGATATATCAAAGGGAGAGGATTAAATTTCTTAAAATTACTAATTCCCATTAGTGAATAGACAATCAACTATTTAACAGGATAAAATACATCCACTCTTAAGAATAAATCTAATTCAATTAAACCTCTTGAATATAAATCATATATTATTTATTTAGTAGAATATACCATATTTATGTAATTTATGGAGACTCCTACAAGAATTAATAAGTTCTAATATTGTTCAATATTAATATCATAGAATTAATTCAAGATTTAAAATATAAATTATACATACGTAATTCTTTTGTAACAGTTAGATTAGTCTAACCATCAACATAAAATAAGACAATCTATTATTCATATTGATTCTAGCTATTCAGAAAGTACTACCAAAATATTTGAATTTAATAGGTATAGCCATGTCCTTTTTGAGTATTAATTAGAAGGATAATTTTTAATATTTTACAAAGAGATTTTGTTTGCAATTAATTACAAAATTATTTTATAATTAATTTAACTAAAAATTCATTATAACATCTGATTATTAATTAATAGTTATTTATTAATGATTTTGATTAAGAGGTACTTATATATTGAATTGCTTATTATTAAATTTATAAGGCGATTCAATTTAACATCATTAATCAAAAATAAGATTACTGAATAATTAAAATAATTATTAATAAAAAATATGATTAGAGCTTCTCCATCATATTCATTAGATAACAGTTTTTAATTCAATTTTTTGAAGAAACAAATTTGTAAACCCATTATTTAGATAAAATCACTCGTTAAAAATAGAAAAACTAGACCTAAAAGTTAGGAGGCTACTGATTCTGATTAATAAAATTTTAGTAGTATTCAAGGTCCTTCTAGAAGAAAAAGTTGTTACTGCAATTAATGTGGATGTATGGGAAAGAAATAATTACAATTTATGGATCTAAAATTATCTAAATAACCTAAAATGATTAATAAAAGAGCATAATGTAATATTGATAGAAGATGCACACTCAATATATAGAGCATAAGTAAATTGAATTCAATATTTAGAGATCGTAGTGTATTTTATCGTAGAAACACTTAAAAAAATTCAGAAAAGGTCGATAATTTAAAATCTCCAACTTATGATTTAAGTGATTCCAAGAGTCCTGGATGGTTTATTAGACAAATGGTAATGAGAAAATCAACAATAAATGTTTAAAAACTAGTGGAAAAATCTCATTCAAAATATTCCAATCAGTAATCTAATAAAAAGATTATGGTTGATGATCTACTAAGCCCTAAAAGCCAATAAACCATTCATGTGCCAACTAGTACTCGTACTGTGTATCAAAAGTGTTTCAATGATAATTCTTGTGTTAGAATAAGGACTGTTGCAGGATTTGATTGTGAGAACAATATAAATTCACCAAATCATAGAGAGATACCTAAATTATCTCCTTATCTTAGTTTTAGATAGATTAATTTCAACCTACTAGTACCTTTAAAATTGAAAAGCAAATCTACATCAAGAAAAACCAATAAAAAAATATTTTTCCATTCTAAAGTATAAAATTGATTATAATTTCTATCTTTATAATTTCATTGTATTATCTATCTTTTTATTTTAAACAATTTATTGAATATTTATCCTTATTACAAATTAAAAATCAAAATAAGACTATATAAAAAAAGATTAGGAAATATATATTATATAGAACCAAATTTATAATTAAATGATAATCTTAAAAGTAGAAGAAAAGTTGTAAATGTGATTAATGTGGAAACAATGGTGAATTTTAAATAAGATTTCATGATGTTCATATCTCATAATGGTCTTATTAATCATAATTAATTAGTTAGATATAACTAAAATACTAGATTAATTATAAGGCAGATTACAAACATGTTTAATAATAATTATGAGAAATTTGATTTATTATCTAAAAAAAGAAGAAAAAGCTGTTATTGTATTGAATATGATTATATGAATAGAAAAATTAAAATATTCCATTATATAAGACAATTTCTATCAATAATTGTAAGAAATAAAGAAAAGTTCTATATATTCGTGATATCAAACACTAATATATATAATAAATATTTTTAATTTTAGAAACAAAAAGTCAATTTTTTAGGAATATTAAATATTAAAATCATGTATTATAATTTAATCATTAATCTTCCAAAATAACTACTAGATTACTTAAGTAATCAAAACTAAAATTATCTAATTTGGAATTGAAACTAACTTTGACTCCATAATTAATACTCCTTTTAGTGATTAATCCTCACTATAATAATACTAAATGGCATCTATTTCAATCCATATTTTGGATCCCCTAAAAAGTTTTTTTCCTCACCTTGAAATTTTGTATCAAAATTGCTTACTATAATTAATTAAATAAAAAATTTATAAGAGGGTTTGAGAAGATCTTAATTAATAAAACGGAATTGATTTATATATTAGAACTTCTTTTTTTTCTTAATTAATGGTTATTAAAAATAATGAAAAATATCTCATCCTCATAAAATCTTTAAGCTTTATCTTTGATTGATTCTTATTATGTAGTTTTAAATGACAGGAAGAGAATTCGTCAAACTACAAATTTCTAATCTGCCTAAAGAAAATTCAAAGAAAAGAGTGTAAAAATTAGAAGAAAAAGTTGTCATTGTTAATTATGTGGGGAAATGAGTGCATTATAATTTAATATGATGAATGTTCCTTTCTAAAAAAAAGAATAAATAATTGAAAAAGTCAAAAAGTAAAATTAAGAAACTCCTTGCTAATTAAAAGGTATAACTTTATTTTGTATAATATTAGAGAGAAGAAGTATTTTTTATCAATTACAATCATTAAAATCAACAGAGAATACTAATGTAAGACTTTCTCTCTAGATTCATGGAATTAGCAAGAATTTTTGTAGACCAAGCACAATTAAACAATTAATAGCGGAAAGTAATTAAAGATCAAGAAGAGGAAGTCTCTATGGTAGCTACTAAGGTTAAACTTCGACATCTGATAATCATTCAGTAAAATCTCTCAGTATAAATATTTTTCAAGATTAAAGTCCATTAAAAACTTAATCACCTAATAATGAAACTATCACAAATAGAAACACTATTTTGAGTTCAAAATAAAATTTAATGAAAAATACCTATTTCTCTTAATCAGTTCGTTCACTTAAAACAACTTAATAATCATAATTTAATAAATATAAAGGTTGTATATTGCCTAAACTTAATTAAAAAAAGCAAGAAGACTGATTCTTAGATATATAATCAAATGAATATATATATTTTCTTTAAGAATTTCTTTTTATATAATCGATTTTATATGTCTTACTTTTGAAAATCACTGAAGTTTATTTAGAAATGATTTTAGAGTTGTCTATATATAAGAAAATTTAATTTTTAAACAAGTTTCTTTATCTTGTTATATCATTAAATAAAATTATTATAAAATGTCATTGACCTTGAATGAATTTATCAAAAAATTAAAAGCTAAAGAATTCAAAAAAATAACAATTGCAGCAGGTGCAGGTATAAGTGTTGCTGCTGGACTAAGTGATTATAGAAGTAAGGATACAGGATTATATGATTAACTAAAAAAATTTAATTTAAGCAATCCAGAATAGGTTTATGATATTAATGTGTTTAGAAAGAATCCATAATTATACTATTCAGTATGCAAAGAATTTGGAACACATAATTAAAATTTACAACCAACTTTAGCTCATTAATTTATTTATCATTTAGATAGAAATGATTAATTATTAAATTGCTTTACTTAAAATATTGACGGTTTAGAATTAGCTGCAGGAGTTAGAGAATCTAAAGTTATATAAGTTCATGGACATAGAAGAACTGCAAGTTGTATAGATTGTAAGAAAACTTATTGTGTAAAAACCTTTTATTAAAATGTTGATAAAAATGAGATAATGAAATGTGTTGATTGCAATGGTTTGATTAAACCTGATGTAGTATTTTTTGGATAGTCACTTCCATAACTATATTTTCAAAAATTACCTGAAATTTCATTGAGTGATTTAGTTATTATTATGGGAACTAGTCTTTAAGTTTAACCATTTTCAAATATGATTTATAGGATAAATGAAAATGTCCCAATAGTTTTAATTAATAAAGAAACTAATTTGAAAAGATTGGACCCTATTAATAATAAATTGTTAATAAAAGGCGATGTTTAGGATATAATATCCTCAATCATGAAATAATTGTGATATTAATGGTTCAATTATTTTCCTGCTATAAACATTATCTATATCTTTAAGTAATAATGAATTGCCAATAGGGCTTTGTTATTATTCAAATTTTAATTTAGCTAATTAATTTATTATTTATAATTAATTATCTCCATATATCATCATACTTCTCTATATATACTCATTTTCTTAATGAATAAAAAAAACAATCAGAGTCTTACATTCTTCTCTTATCATAAATTCATTGAATTCATTTATTAATTAATTTTCATTATATTTCTACAACAAGTCTTATAATTTGATAAAAATCACACAATATCCAACAGTATAAAACTTTTTATAATCTTTGAGTAATTGTTAAGAGAGGGAGAGTTGCAAATTCAATTTGACATCATATTTCAAATCTGTAAGATATTAATATTCCATTTAAGCATTAAATTATGGATAGAATGAATGGCATAAATCAAAAATTTATTTATCTTTATCCACCCATCTAATTTGATATTAATTTTATTGAAAATTGAATGTATCTATCAATATTGTTTTCATTATCAATTAGGATATTTCTACAATTTCTTATTTACATTTATAATTCTTGTCTAATTACATATATTCTGCCACCAAAGTTATTGCAGAACCTACTTTTTCTATCTTTTTAAATTGATTAAATTACTATCCTTTATCCTCATGATGATCGATACAACCTATTTGATTATTTGTATATTTTTTATCATTATGATCATAAAGAATTAAATCATATTAATTTAAATCCACATCATTAATAAATATCAAATCATCAACATTGAATAAATTAATTGTTTCAAAATGAAATCCAAATGATTGTCTATTATAATTAATGATTGGTGCTGTTGGGATATTAAATTTTGTCATATGATAGGCTAAAAGAATTGATCCAACACATGAATCAATGTCAGCTGTTGCATTGCCTAACACCAATTACTTTACATTCTAAAGCAATTTGATATTTCTTAAAAATTGATTAATCATTATAATATATATATATTTATAAAATACATATATAAATTTAGAAAATGTCAAATATTGAAGAATTCATAGATTTAATTAGTTATGCACCTATAGATGTAAGAAGGGCCTTCAGTAAAGTCCGAGAGTTGGCAAATTTAGAAAAAAAATATGAAGAAACTTTAGAATCAACATAAAACTTAGTTTTTAAAGTAAAATCAGTAGATTCCTCAGGAGAGAATGGACAATTTATTATATAATTGAAAGAATAAATCTAAAGAAATCATTTATAATTACTTGCTTTACATAGAGAAAGAATTGCAGCTTTAGAAATTATTTAATAAAATTATTAAAAATATATAGCAACACTTGATATTGAGGGAGAGAAATTTTTGGAAGAACTAAAATAATTGCCAAGAGAATAAGAAGATATATCTCGTAAATCTCAAAGAGATGTAAAGGTTGAACCTCCTGTTATGGTTCAAAAGAGTGACAAGGTTAAAAAAACTAAAAGACCATTATAAGATGAATAAGTTGAAGAAGCCTAATAACATACATATTGTGTTTGTTTATAACCTAGTTATGGAACTATGGTTGCTTGTGATTCAAAAAATTGCTAAATAGAATGGTTTCATTTATCATGTGTAGGATTAACTGATGTTCCAGATGAAAAGACTAAATGGTTTTGTCCACATTGTAGAATGATGAGATGATATATTGTTTTGTAATTAAACAATAAAATACAAAAAGAAATCCAAAATTTTATTCCTCTATAAAATATAGAAAATAACCATTTTTTATTAATTTATTATTCATTGTATTATGGATTATATCAATATTCTTTTCATCCAATATATTTTAATATAATAAATTTATTATTAATTAGAATAATTACTTTAGATTAATTCAACCCAATCCATCTTAAAAAAAATTCTTTAGTATCATTAAATATTCAGAATTATTATTTATTAATTTTTGATTTTATATTTCATTATGGTGATAGATATTCTCACCATTAAGATGTTATTATTAACTAATATATACTAAAAGGTAGTTATTTATTTTAATAACTAAATTTTACAATATTTCTCTTAAATAAAATAGAGATTTATTTGTTTTGACATTATCTTATAGTTATTATATTCTATTTTAATCTTTCAACACAAGCTATATTTATAATATTAAATTCTCATTAAAAGTTGAACTTTAACCATTTAAAGTATATATTTTATTAACTCTACTTTAAAATTTTATATTGCCTTTGATATTCAATTTCACTAGAATTAGATGAAATTTTTGTGAATTTATTTTTCAATAATAAAGATTATTTAAATTTCAAATTTATTTGAGTAATTGGTCATTTATTGTATTGAATTAATTGATCCAAAATTCATATTGTTTCTTTATGTTTTAATATTGGAACTGGAATAACAATCATTTTAATAATATTATTAAAATTATTATTTTAATTCTCTATTAGAATTAAATCCAAAATTTCCTCATGCTAATTAATTATTCTTATTTCATCCTATTTTCTCTACTTCTTAAAATATAATTATATCTCTTTCTCTATTCTCAAAAATAGCTAATGAAAGAAGAAACTAAGTCATACAACTGTACATATTTGATACTTAATACTAATAAAAATATCACCAAATTATGATCTATCCACAATTCATTCAGTATAGAGTGAAATTAACCCATTTTTATTATTAGCAATTATTACCAATTCATGTTATCAACATTGTTAATTCATGTCCATTATTTTTGTAATACAATCCTAATGTATGTATAAACAATCTAATTTTTTAGATATCCCTATTTAAAGCTACTAAGAGTTATTTTCAAGTTTTAAGGACACTTTTTTTTTCCATTCTAAATATTGTTTAACCTCTAAGTTGAATTATCTATTGAAATTGAAAAAAATTTAGATTTTCTAAATTTCAATTTTGTATCTTAACGCTAAATTTTTGTTTAAATAAATTCACATCATTTAATTAAAATAAATAGTAATTTATAATAATTGGTAAGGGTTAAAGTATATGTTTAAGCTTATTGGTTATATCAATACCCTAAAACAATTATATTATTAAATATATGATAAAAGTATCTAAATAAAGCTGACCATCCCTATTATTATATAACTGATATCAAATATGTTTTAAGATACAATGTTAGATTTGAAAAGTAAATTATGGTTCAATTTACTATCGAAAATAGTTATTTATTTATATTAATTATAAATATTAAATTAGTTCCTGAATTTAGTCTGAGAACATAACTTATTTTTATTTATAAGAAAATAATATTATATTATAATAATATAAATAATTCCTTTTTATAATTCTATTAAAAATAAAATACTTTAAAAAATAAATTATTTAAATTTAATCACTTCAATAGAATCATGCTTCTAATTTTAAGTCAGATTCTTAAATTAATGATGAATTTTATTGTTAGGTAGTCTCATACTATTTTAGTAATTGAGACATTAAATCTTACAAATTATTTTAGTGTACATCTTTATCATCCTTTGGTATAATACATTTAGATATTTTTATTTATTTAGATGAAGGTGATTTAAATCTCTTAGGACTTTTTCTTGGACTTCTTTTTGGACTTGTTTTAATAAGTGCTTTAGATTAATTAAGTTTGTAAGATGTTTTTTTAGGTCTTTTAATTTGACTATTCTCTTCACTTGATGTTTTCTCATTTTAGCTAGCTTTCTTTTTATGTATATCACAAAAGAATTTGAATTGACTTTCAATTAATTTTCCTATAATTTTAATAATAAAATTAAATACCAGTTGAAGAACTTTTCATGAGACATGTAAAATGAAATGCTTCTGGACATACAGCACAACATACAGTAGCTCCAGTTCTACTACATAAGAAACATTTCTAAATTAAATAATTTTAATTACAGTTTATTTTGATTTATTAACTTCTTCATCAATATTAGTAGGATCACATTATCCTTATTTATTAAAGAAAACTAAATTTTAACTCCATAATCCACACATTTCATGTAAATCAAATTTATCATTTTAGTTTCTATTAGATGGGATTTACAAAAGAGGACCTAAATTAGAGTCATTTGCTTCTAAACCACAAAAAATACAATTTCCTTCATCTTTTTTTGGATATTATAATTTTTAATAAGAAAATTTTTGTAATCTTCCAAATGTTATAATTTAATCTTTATTATTATTATCTTTATTATTATTATCTTTATTATTATCTTTATTATTATCTTTGTTTTATTTTAATTTAGATTTTTAATTATCAGTTTATAATTCTAATTGAGGAGCACTTTGAATTTTTAATTAATTATTTTCTTTTTATTATTAGTTGCCTTATTGTTATTGAAATACTAATAAATTTTACTATGATTATTATTGCTGATTATTTAATTAATTAATTATTTAATTATGTTAGTTAAGGTTTGAAGATGTTTAATTTTTTTGCCCTCCATTTTATGCTTATTTAAATATTGGAAAATATTTAGTTTCTTAAGGGATTCCTTTTTATACTAATTTTAAGTCTGTTTATTTATTTATACATTCTTATTCATTAATATCCTCTATGATGAAAGTTTGTGGATTGGAGGGAATCATTTCTTTTAATTCTCTTAATTATTTATCAATTTCTTTATGAGTTTTATTGAAGAATTCTAGTATTTTGAGTTAATTTAATTATTATTTATCTAGTTATTTCATACTATTTGATTCATCCATAATTGAATTAACATGAAATCTTCTATCCAATTTTTCTTATTATTTTCTTTTGAGATAATTTGTAAATTTTTGTATAGTAGCTTTTGTCAAGGCTAATAATTAATCAGCATCAGAAATAGCTTATTCAATTTCTTCTGCCGCTTATTCTAAGTATAAATTCATAATAAAAGAATGATTATATTATAAAAATCAAATAATTGAAAGGAATTTAATGAATATAATTAATTATTTCAAAAAAAGAATTTACAATAAAAATTAATTTTTAATTAAAAAAGTCCATTCATCTTAACATAAGACCTAGATACTTATTCAATTGATTTCATCTTATTAATATTACAAAGATAATATTATTTAATAAATACCAATATAAAACTATTTCAATCAACTTTTCTATTCATCCTTTTCATAAATTTTTCAAATTCAAAAATTTTACGCTTACTATTTAAATTCTCATTTATGTTGTATGTTGACACATTTTAATGACTATTATCTTTATCAAACTATTTGGAAAATTTGTTATTATTAATATTAATTAGATTAATATCTTCCATATCTGCTCCTGTTTTTTATACTCAGCCAAAATATAGATCTTCTTACATTATACTCTAATCAATTCAATACTTCAAATGTATCATTGAGAATTTTGAATAATAATGATTGTAAAAATTTTTAAAATATTTAGTCAAGTATGATTGGTATTAACTTATATTATAGTAAAAAATACTCATTTCTATTATTGTTCATAGGGTTAATCATTTGATTAATGTTGAACAGTATATTCAACAGAAGAAATTAGATTTTTTTGTATTATTGATATGATTCTTAATTTTATGGAGATCTTCCCCTTTAATTGAATATATCTACAAAATTTGCTTCCTTGCTTCCTTTCTTTTTCAAACTTTTTTCTCAAATGGAATACAATTGTTTTAGCTGTTGCATATTTAATGAAAAGTTTCTAAGCAGCCTATATTAATCTTAATCCAGTATTATACTTCTTTAATTTTAAACCCTTCCTTGAATACAAGTTGATGTAATTATTCTTTAGATTCTTAAGGGACTTTGATATAGGTTCTTTTATATTCCTAAAACATTCCTGGAATTATATTATTTCGTGTTCTTAGATCCTTTTTTTCAGGAGACTACAAGATCTCAGAATCTGCCTTGAGGGAAAGAACTTCCTAATGAAAACTCTCAGATTTATTCATTAATTATATATATATAAGATCTTTTCAATCATTACTTAAATATAAACAGTCTATTGATGCGTCATAATTAGAATAACATAAAAAAAACTATACTGATAACTTGTTAAACTATTCATTTAATAACGATAAGCAAATTTACATAAGATTGATAGATCTATAATGAATATTTCTTAACACAATTTATATATTTTTGATATTTCTTTATTTAATTAAGTGCTTGAGATATAATTTAATTTAATAAAAATACTAAATTAATTAAAAACTTGTAAGCTACAAAAAAAAAAAATATCCTAATTTACAATTAGGAATCCATTTATTAACTTTTAAATTCAATCGATTTCTTACTCTCTAAATTTAGATTTAAGAATAATTTATGATTTTTTTGATAAAATATAATTAGTGAAATAATTTATAATGAATTCTTTTTGAATTCTATTTTATTTTTCATTAACTCAAAACATTACACTCTTAATAATTTTCATATGACTTAAAAAAGAATGAGATCATTATTATAAGATAATAAATGAAAACTTAATATAAATATATATAGTATTCTATCATTTATAATTATTATCATCTATCTCCATAAAATCTTATTGTTGATTTGGATGAAATTGTAATTCCCCAAAAACTAAGCAATTTTCTTATTTGATGAAACAACAAATTTATTATTATAAAATTTTAATAATCAAGATGTGATTCTTATTTCAATTAATTTTCCATAAATTAATACACAACTATTTAATGTAAATGAATATAAACCTTTCTTTTTTAATTAATGAAGTTCACAATGAAATAATTACTAAAATTCCTTAAAATCATAATCTAACATAAACATATTTTTTTTTGTACTTCAACCATCCTTAAACTATAAAAAGTAGGAAAAAGTTAAAAAATGATCTTAAATTGTCTGCGAACTCTTCTCTTAAGGATTATTAATAAATTCACCAATCATTTTTACAAAAATGATAACATATATCAAATTTCAGAATATGAAATTGTCATCCTGTCTTTTTAGTTACTTATTTCCTATTTGTAACAGTATTTTTATATATGATACTTTAAGTAAATAATTATAAGATTTACAAATTCTTAACAAGCTGGATTGATTTCTTAAAAATTTTTAATATTTTACTTTAGAATATGTTTTTCTATAAAAAGATAGTTGATTATATGTAAATTATAGATTCCTATAATTAAGAAATAATATTGAATTGTTTAGCATGGTAAAACGTCATTTAATCTATTTTTAGAATGAGAATTATTGAGAAATATAAATTTTGAAGGCAGAAATAATAACTAATTTTGTTTATCTATACTCATCTATTTCTAATTATTTAATTATGCTGAAAGAACATATTATCAAGAAGATTTAACATTTCATATCTATTTTTATCAGAAACTATGTAAAATTTTAAGATGTTTTATTTATTTAATAAAATAAACATGAAAAAATATATAATTAAATGAAAATAGAAACTTTTTAGAGAATAGTGATTATATATATAATTATATTTTGAAAATAATGTTTTTTTGTTTAAATGTAGTTATATGTATTTTTAGATGAATTTGGATTGATTGATTAATATAGATTGTAATATTGAAGAAGAAAGAGTTATTGGAAATTGGAATAATAAGGATATGAAAAGTATTATGTATGAAAATATAAAATTAATAAATAATATAAATCAATTTAGTTAGGAAAACAATACTTTATTTGAATGGATATGCTCTCTTTTTCTTGTGTACGACCACATACTATCTTTTCTAAAACATATTACTTAAAAGTAATAGAAGATGAAGTTATAATTTCTGCAGTAACTTAATTATGTTATTTATTTAGTTCAACAATTTCAAGAATCCAAAATATAAAATAGAACTTAAATTATCAACTTAAATAGTTTGGAAAATGGGGAAATAAAATTTAAAAGCATTTGGAATATTTTATCAGAATAAAATCAAATATTTTGAAGCTTAACATAGTTATTTGGAATAATTAAAAAAATTGATTGGAGGACGAGTAATCTATAGAAATATGGCATCTTTTTATGAACCAATATAATTTATTGGAGAAGGAATGTCAGCAAAAGTATATTAATTAATAAATTAACAATTTTAGGTATTTCGAAGTATAGAGAAATTAACCAATAAGGTTGTAGCAGTAAAAATGATTAAACAAGAGTTTGGGAGAGAAGAACAGGCTTTAGTAAGTTTTTAAATAAAATTTAATTAGGACATAGTCAAAACAGAAGTAAAAATATTGTAGTCACTTAATCATCCCAACATAATAAAAGTGCTTGAAGTTTATGAAAATGACTAGACTTTTTGGATTGTATAAGAGTTTGTTCAAGGAACACCTTTAAGTGAAATTTTAAAATAAAAACTACCAACAGAATAGATAAAGATGATAATGATCGTATATAAACATGATATATTAATAGGGTTTGTTAAATACTGTAAGTTATTTGCAATCACTAAGAATTGTACATAGAGATATTAAACCAGAAAATATTATAGTATAAAAAGATGGTTCAATTAAAGTAATTGATTTTGGATTTGCAGCAAATTTGAAATTTGGATCTGTAAGTAGTGTATGTGGGACACCAGGTTATTATGCACCTGAAGTACTTAGATAAAAAGAATCAAGTTTTAATTCTGATATGTTCAGTGTTGGAGTTGTGTTATTTAATTTGTAATTATATATATATCTATATTAGAATAACAAATCAACCTATGCTTAAATCAAAGATGTATAATCCTTAATAATATGTGGCAGATGAAGAAGCAGCTGATTTATTGAAATAAATATTGGAAGTAGATCCAGCAAAACGATTTACAGCTTAATAAGCATTATAACATCCTTATTTTAAAGGATTTTATTAAATAAATGAGAAACAAGATATTCATTATTCATCTGAACATCAAATATTACAATAATAATTACAAATTAATTAATAACAACAATATTAACCAAAAAAAAGTAATAAAAGTTTAGATGCTAAAACAATCAAATCTCTTCGAACTACTAACATAATGGATTAATGATTTTGATATTGAATTAGTAGTTGTACTATATGTTTATAGATTTAATATTAAAATCTTAATTAATATCAATTCTATATAAATATTTATATATATATGATAAATAAATAAAAAGTTTTACAAGATCACATATTTTACTTTTTTTATTATTTCAATTAAATTTCTCTATTATTATTAATTAAAATACTTCTCTTATTGTCATTATTTTTTAAGTGTTTAATATTAAAATGAATATATTAGATTATAAAAAATATATTTCACCATAATACAGATCATTGTCACTATTTGCTAAAAAGAAAATAAAAATAAAAGGTAGATCAATTAGTTTTGAACCTTAAAATCAATTAAATATATTCAATATGAAAGGATTGATATTTTAAAAGGATTCATTAAGAAGAAAAAGTTGTTATTGTATTGAATGTGGAAGTTTAAGTAAATTCTAATATAAATATATGAATCTTAAACATGTACCAAATATGAAAAAGAAAATTGAAATTTAATTAAGAGCTGAAAAGAGAAGATAAAGTAATATATTTATATTAAAATCAATTAGCTAAGAACAGTACATTTTACAAATATCGTACAATTATATTTGATTAAGTAAGAAGAAATAAAATTGAATAATAACAAGTTGAATCAGTAGAAGCAACTCCTAAAGAATCTACTTGCCTTAAAGAATCAATGCATAGATTAAAAGAATATTTTGATAAATAAGAAACTCAAAAAATTGAAATTCAAAATAAAACTCGAAATTTTCGCTATTTTAGTAATAAAACACCATTAAGTTCTCCTAAACATTATAAATCTCCTCGGAATAAAGAATCTATACCTTATCTTAGTTATAGAAGAATTGAATTGACATAATTAAAACCATTAAAATTTAGTGATACTCTCAAATCATTTTAAACACATAAAAAAACCTTATCAACTTAATCTTGAATTATATATATTATACATAAGTAAATAAATTCAACAACATGAGTAATACTTGTTATCAAATAAATTACATTATTCTTATATTTAATCTTTTTATGGTGGAATCCAATATGATTGTTTATTATTATGAAAAAATGTAAGTTTCATATTTACAATAAATCCATAATTATAAGGATGATAAAATTTTGGATAAAATTTTAAATATGTAATTTTATCTCTTTTTGTATGTTCCCAAGTTGTCTATCCAGTAACAATTAACATAGTATGATATAATAATAAAGCACCTGTAAATAAACCAAATCCAAATGAAATTGCTCCAAATAATAATATCACAAAATATTAATATTAATATTTATTATCCTTTTGTTCTTCTTCATAAATTGAATAAAGACTCAATTGTTTATTAAACTAAAATAAACTATCAAAACATAGTAAACATTAAAAAAATAAAAACAACCAAAATATTCTATGATTTAATTCACCAATGCATCCTCCTACCCAAAAACAATGATGATCATATTTTGGTATGCATTTCTTACATTTTGTGCAGTGTTTAGTTCTAAATGGTTAAATTATCTTGCATTCCTAACAAATATTTCTAATAGGTATTTATGATTCTTATTAAGAATTATCTCTTTGTTAAGTTGAAATTGATAATTATGATAATTCCAAATCATCATCACCTTATAATGGACTACCTGATGAATCACTACATTTTATATAAAAATATGCAGCTAATATTGCTTCAATAAATAATCTAATTCCAATTGATAGAACTAATTCATTCTAAAATAATGTTAATATAAGAAAGCCTGAAAATTCTGTTGTAAATAGAAACCTTTTACAAGCTATTCCTATATCTTTAACTTCATTTGGAACAACCATACTTATTTATATTTATATATAATTATCTTATATAATACTATATTTTAGATGATTTTTATCAAAAGCAATTATAAAATTTATTTATAATAACTCATATTTATTAAATTAAAATATGCTTCAACTTTTCTTTTGATACTAAAATGGAATATAATATTTGATTTAATTGGTTTAGTAAAAGCTTACTTTAAGTATTTATTGAAATTAATAATCTAAAGAAACATAATTTTAGGTAATACTATTATTTTTAAATTTCTATCAATATTTTTGATTTAAATATGTTTAGAATGTATTTTACGTTTAAAAAATTATATTTGTAAAATAAAAGATGGATTTTCTTGGAATCAGAAACAATAGATTTATCAAATTTAAGAATAATTTAGATTAAGATGTTACTTTCAGAGATGAATTTGTTTTAACATTAGATGCTGTGTCTCAAATAAATGTACCAATTACATAAAATTTTAAATTGATATCAACAATAAAACACTCACAAAAAAAAAATAAGCTATGATTGACATGAATTTTTTATTTATATAAACAACTTAAAATTTATTGATTCTTTTAAATACATTCCTACTTCCAAATTAATATAAATTTGATTATCAATTTGAGAAGTTTCTTATTTAGATTAAAAAGTAAAAGAAATAAGGAATGAAGTAGACTATTAATGAAGTTGAATGAAAAAGATAGGAAATTAATGTATTAGATTTATAGAATAATAAGTTAGTTATATTATTTTCTATTTTATTCAATATTATTTTAATATTGGAGATTTTATTATAATTATATAAAATAGAAAGAGAATATTAAGATTTTTAATGTTATTTTCTCTTATGGATATGTAGATTTTATAACAGAATAATTTATTTGTTGAATAAGTTTATAAATCATTGATTAGATAGGAAAATTAATATTTTTTTAAAGAAAATATGATTTCTTAAAATGAGTTTCATTCATCATGATCCACATGAACTTATTAAATACTCTTAAAATATTGAACAAAATTAATGAGAGAAAACTTTTGTTCTTCTCTTTTAACTTATTTAAGTTATTATCTTAAGGTTTGTTTTTTACCACCTATAGTATAACCCAACAAATTTGTAATTTAACTTTATAAATGAGGTAATTCAACTCTTGGATCATATGGAGGTTCATCACCATCAGTAAATGAATCTTCTAATTTCTATTTTAAGGATTTGAAATCATTAATCATACATTTATCAACACCTCTAATATCAGGATCACTTGTTGTTAGAGTCTACTTCATATCATTACCAATTATAAGATAAAGTAATAGAAGTAATCCATCAATTTTAGAAGTCAAATCAAAAGGTCTTCTATCTTCAACATCAAGAGGTTTATCACCTCTAATGATTGATAATTTTTCAGCTAATCTACCTATAGCTTCAATAAATTCATGAAAATTCATTTAATAATGTTTTGTTGAATAAAGTTCATCTTTTTATGTGATCATAGATTATAAATAAATTAAGTAACATTCTCTTTCACTAAGATCATCACAAATTAATTTAGATTATACAATCCAATCTTTAAAATCTTATACAGATATGTAATCATATTTATATAATTATTTGTCTTTCTTACTCAATCTACTTATATATTTAAATAAAGATTTTAACATTGCTAAACGATCATTAAGAATAATATCACATTTTTAATTCCATAATCTACTTTTTCTCCACATTTAAGCTTAATCAAATTTGGAAAAGTATTCTTAAGCTTATTTATTGATTAAAATAATGGCTTCACTCATTGTTGTACATATACCTTATCTAATAAATTTATCATTGCACATTCTAATCATGATTTCTAAAAGTTAACAACGAACTAATCCTTTATCAAATGCTTAAGGAAATTAAACATCTTTTGCACCAGCTGTTGATGTAAAACTTATATCTATATCATTTGTTTTATAACCATCTAATAATGATGTTTGAAGTAAAAAATCAATATAATCTTATATAGTAATACATGGAATTGGTGTATTAAGTGAACCAGATGCATGATATTTATAACAATGAAATAATTGACGATAAAGTATTTTAAGATTATCTTTTATTTCAATCAATTCAGTATCTTTAACTAAACGAGTGACTTTAGAATTTTAAAAATCAAATTCAAAACATTCATCTATTAAATTAGGTGTATCTGGTTAAAAATGTTTGAATATAGAATTTTCAACTGACCAACAATGTTTTTTTATGTTAAGATAAGGAGAGAAATCAAATTTAGCTAATGGTTCTCTAGGTTTACATTATACCATTGGCATATATTTATCAAATAATTTTTATTTATCATTTGTATAATATACATTAACTTAATCCATAATATTTCCATCTACTAAAATTTCATCATTGTATAAAAATGGTATTGATTATATATTCATTTATTTTATATTTTAATCTAATGCTGGTTATTAAATACTTAAAATAGGATTTGTAAAGAAATAATGAATTTCTTTATTTGGTGGACACATTTTAATATAAAAGAATTCATTATTTAAAAATGTCATTAAAAGAGGTCTATATTCTTCAAAATCAAAATGAATGAAAATAGGTTCATTATATAAACTACCAGATTTATGAGCAGTCCATTCAAATTTTATTTCTTACCATCCTTCACAAATCCAACAAGTATCAAGTCGATTAATTTCATTAAATTTTTATTTATTCAATTTTGTAGATCTAATTTTTCTTGATCTACTATATGGTATAACTAATATATCTTCTCTCTTTATTATTAGATTCTCTTTTTTTGGTTCATCTAATAATTTAAAATATTATGGTTATTTATATAATAATTATAATTTATCTTATCGTTATTTAAATTATTAAACATTATTAATTAAAAATCCATTTGGATTTACAAATAATTCTTGTTGATTACCTTCAAAATGAAAACCATAAATTGTTTCATTTTTTTGAAGTGCTTCTGCAATTAATTAAGCTTAAGAACTTGTAAATTTATTATAAGAAAGATCAACATGCAATAATTCATTATATGGACGTGATATTGCTTTATTAATTGATTAAGCACATTCCAAAGAGGCTATAGTATTATGAGAGAGATCAAGTATTTTAATACTAGTGTTTTTATACATAGCCTTCCAAATTATAGTACCTGCACTGGCATTTAAAAAATTATATCCTAAATATAATTCCAAGAGACGTTATGTTTATTTAAGTAAATTTGATATGGCATTACAAGCACACTCTGTAATTTAATTATTGTTTAAATTAATACATTATAGAGTATTATTTGTTAATAGATGTTTCATAATTATTTGACATCCTAAATCTCTAATGTTATTATTTTCAAGATTCAATTTATAAATTTAATTTTTATATGTAAAAGCCATCAATACTTCCATATGCATATAATTAAGTTTACAATTTTATAATTCTAAATCCTTTAAAGTAGTAGGAAATGTTAATAATATGTTACGTAATTGAATAGGAGTAAATTAATTATGATTTAATTACATTACTTATATTTATCTACTTTATTATGTAAGCATTGCATTAGAAAAAGCATTACAATCTTCACCATTTCTTAAAGCATGACTTACATTAGCATTTGTTAATTGTAGTGTATTTTATATTAATCCAAAAGTTTTTGGCATTCTTTCAGGTTATGAGAAATTCAAACTCAAATAAAGATTATGTGGTTATTATTTATATAGTTTTGTGTAATCATCTAGTTTTTAAGAGTGTCTAACACTTTTCAAAAAGTCTTAAGTGCTTATGGCAGACAACTATTTGCTTATGTAAAATGGATATTTTACTTAGCTAATTTCATTTTATAGAAATAATTAAATCGATCATTCCCAATTGATTTTATACCAGGATTAGTTTTGCATTTAAAAGCTAAAGGTGGCTTTTAATTAATTTATTGATCTTCCTCATTATTTACTTTATTTATCAAATCCTATTCTTAATCCATAAAACCCTACCAATCCAAAATTTCTACTTTCATCAGATCTTTCTACATTTCTATACTCTCATTCTTCTCTTGTTCTTAGTCATATCTCTTTTGAAATGGTTATTTCTTTTTTTTCTACAAATTGCATATTTATTTAGTCTAATCAATATATGATTTAGTTATTTCACTCTTGTGAAGAAAGAGTAATTTTCTATTAGCTGATTAACTTGATGTACCTATAGTAGTAAGTTCAGCATATTCATCCTTCATATTAAATAAAAAAATATAATCAAAGTTCAATTTTAATCAATCAAGTTTTACAAATACTCTAAATCTCACTATTTTCAGTATTATACAATAACAAATTTCATTTAACTTATATTGAATATCCAAATTTGTTAAATATAATAATTATGTATAGATTAAATAGGTTATACTGTGAATATTTAAATAATTTATATAAACTAACTAGATTCAATTACTGGAATATAAGAATTATAATCATTATCCATACTCATGCATAATTATTATGTAGTTATTGAAATTTGAAACATCAGTAGATTTCATCATAATGAATTAGATTGTTTTCATTAAAATAACTAATTTAAAAATAAATATATGATAAAAAATAATAATATCAATTAATTTTTATTTATTGTTAACACACTTCTATCATCATCATTGTTTTTTATTACTTTTAAACATAGAAGTTTCTATGATAATCAAGAATCTAAATGAAATGTATATAATAAATTGTATGGATCAAATATAATTTAGAATAATTCAAATCACATCTAAGAGATTATTGATAATTATTAAATATGAATATCCCTTTTTTTCTTATTAAAATAGTAAAATAAATTATATATCTAGTGTTTTTATTTTTTAATGAAACCTTTTATCAAAAGAAATCTAATTATTTCAATCAAAATATCATAACATTTAAATATCTTGATTCCTATATACTATTGCTTACATTATGTGTAATCTTTTAAAGATTTTTTAATAGATTTAACAGTATATAGAATTAATGTTTGTAATGTATGGCCTTGTTTTATATGGATAAATCTATTTTTATAATAATTTCATTTTTATTTTGATTGTTTGTCATTAAATAATGATATTGAAATATTTGAGATTATTATATAGTATTTTAAAAAAGAACACTAATTTCATTTTGACTTTTGAAACCATTTTAACTTCTTATAATCTCCTTTTATTTTCTTAATTCTTCTGATATTTATTGAAGAGTATTAGAATAAATCTTTATTTATTCTAATACATGATAAATATTAATTTTAATTAATGATAAATAGTGTATTTATTAAATCATCTATTTTATGAAAAAGAGAAGATAATATATATTTTAAATATGTTATCTTAGTCTATAAAAATGATTTTATTTAATTGAATAATTTTATTGTATTATATTTATAGAATATTGATAGAATTGATTAATGTTGAAGATTGGAAAAATAAATGATATTGAAATACAAGAACCAAAATTTCAAAATTGCCCAGCACTTTCTTTTAATAATTCATCATCGTGTTTTTCATCATAATTCTTTTCTTACTTAATATTGAACAAGGCTTATATCAAATATTACTTTTATTAATCACTAATATTCAAAGATAGTAAATTAAACTCATTCATATGCATTAAATTAGTTTCAGTTATTTTCATCCCTTCAAGAGTGTGTAAAATAAAATCCGACTTAGATTATATAACAAATACTTTACTCCAGATAATTTCCATAATTCATCTTATAATCTACGAGAATATTTGATAATTGGAATTTTTGTTTACTATTATTATTTTTAATCAGGTGTAGTAGGAGCTGTACGATGATATTTACGTTATGTATTCCATTTCTTTTTTTATCTGTCTGAGAAATCTGAACCTCTTCTTGATAATGGATTAGAAGAAGTAGTTATCGAACTAAATAATTCTAGTGGTTATCCAACTTCCATTTTCTCTCTATTAAGATCTTGAGGAATATAACTTGGAATTATAGGTCCTTAATAGTTTGAATTAGATTTATAAGGAATTCTTAATAAATTTTAAGTATTGGGTTCCTCAATAATCCACTATTTTTCATTCTGTTATTTAGGTATTCTAAGAAAATTAGTATTAATAAGTACCTCCGTTCTTAATCATTATGAAAGAATGGACACTCTTTTTTAATACAATTAGGTTATGCACAAGGTTTAGTTTTATAGATTAAGGGATGATATTCATATTCTTTCCATCCATGACAATTTGGACAATTCTCTTAATCAGAACAACCTCCTTAATCATACCTTGAAATTTAATCTGTCTTATTCCAATTAGGACATTCTTTAGGTTAAAGTAATTGAGGATCTCTTCTAAAATCTTATGCATTATGAGCATAAACACAACTGGCTCTATCATGTCTTTAATATATATTAATGTATTACCCTACTATATAAGGGCACCATATAGTTTTATAATGAAACATCCAGAATTTCTTATCTTGTACCAATTATTCAAGTTTAAGAGGAAGTCTCAACTCATATTCATTATGTGCAAATGAACAATAGATTCCATATTCACAATCTTTATTTTATACACAATATTTGCTCTTATATCTATTTGGATGGTACACTTATTCTACTTTGTTGTGTGAGAATACACATAAATCTCCATTAGGACATTGCTCAAACTAAGGACAAATTTGACACCTTAGGAATCATTAACAGTATTCTCACTTATATTTGAATTGATGAGGATCACGTCGACGATCAGATTCATCATGATAATATGGACAAAACTTTTTATGTGTACTCGGATGTTATTAAGTACAAGGTTATGTTTTAAATTGAGCAGAATCTATTTTTCTTTGCTAATCTAAATTTGTATAAGAATTTTCATGGGAGCGTACTTTTCTTAATTGCATTGAAATATATATATTAAATTTATTTCATATAAATTTAAAACTATCATAACATATATTTTCATTTATCTCTCTCACTCTCATAAATATTATAAGATTAACTTAAATTTTTATTCTTATTTGAACAACACTCATATAAATTACTTACTTTACTTATTTAATAATTTTGATATTTGTATAAAAATAAAAAAACGAATATATACATCGAAAAATATAGATTTAAAATTTCATATCCCCAAATTTAGAGTATGTTTAACATAGCAAATTTATAATCTAGGTAATCAACTGAAATTTTACAATAGCTTGTGTAGATGTTTAATATAATTAAATAAATATTCATTAAATTAAAAACTAATCTTAAAAATTGAATAATAGATATTGAAGGAAGAAAAGAACAATTTACAAGTAATTTATAAGTATATCCAAAATTATCTCTTTTCTACATATGCATATAAAAATAAAAAAAGACTTCTACATCTAGAGTAATAATGTTTATTATTGCTTTTTCTCTGAAGAACCATTAGAATAAATAGTATAAACATTTATAAGCATTTTCCATACTCATTGCCATATTCACTGTTGTAATAATAAAAGACATAATTGATTTTATGAAAGAAAAATAATTTAGATAATTATATTTAGAATGTAAATAATTTTATTTATAAATTATAAATATGAGAAGAATAATTAAAAAATACTATACTATAAATATAAATTAAAGTGAATCTTCTTGATCTATTAGTGTTAATTTCTAAAGAAATTATCTTTAAATAATCTTTGCAGTTGAAGAATATGATAAATTGAATATCAAATTTTTTTTGATTGAATATATAAAAACAAACCATTTACAATAATTATTGTATAACAACTAATAATACAATAAGTCATCATTTATGCTTAATGCAAGTATTTCATAAATGATTAATTAACATTTTTATAAAACATGTTCTGCATCTATTTATGATTTTTTGCCTTACTTATATTTTAGTTGTCTAAATGTATATATATATTAAACTAAATATTGAGACAAAAAACCCATAATATATAATAACATTTTCATAATTAAGTGTATTATATATTATGTTCCTCTTTGTTTTTCATAAATATTATAATATTTGATAATCATTAGTGATATACGATTGAATTTTATAATTTAATATCAAACAAATAATTTATGGAATCAAATTATTTATAAAATTTTATTTAATTCATTTTTAGTGATTTTCTCACTCAATTTAAGTGATAAGCAAAAATATGATATTCTTATTCGTTATTATTGAATTTCCTTGAATTAAAATATCATTTCATGCTCACAAGATAATAATTCAGAGAATAAATGTCTACTTAAAAGATAAAGCAACAAAATTCTTATATTAATTCAAGTCATTCAACTGAAATATCAGAATCTGTCTTAATTGAAATGTTGGAATTATTAGATATAGGAAATAAAGTCTAGGTAGAGACTGATTATCTTGAAATTCCTTTAGATCCTTAATTGAAAAGAATAGTTGATTATAATAATTGTTATAATAAGGAGTTATTTGACTCTTTAATCAATGACCAAATAGATTTAAGTAATTGTCTACTAAACCATCAAATAAGAGATTGGGTAAGAGGAAAAATGGTTGATTGGATGATTTAAGTATTCGCATCCACTCAATCCACTAATGATACTACTTTTTTCAGAGCTGTAAATTTGATGGATGCTTTCCTGAAGAATTCTTAAAATTACACTGATTAAGATCTTTATTTAATAGGTGTCACTTGTATATTTATTGCTTCTAAGAATGAAGACATTAATTGTTTAAAAATTAAAACTATAACTGAAAATCTATCACATAATAAATTCTCATAATATTAAATCAAAGAAATGGAATCAATAATATTATAAACTTTGAATTATGATATTAATTTTCCAACTGTTTAAGATTATTTATAATATCTAAGATATTAATTATTTGGATTGTCTGAAAAGTATTAAATTAATTATATATTAGTTAATCTGTCGAAGTCATTAATGAAGCTGCCAATTATATTCTAAAAATGTGTTGTCATGATTAATAATTAATGTAATATAAATAAATGCTTTTGGCTGCCAGCATTTTAGGATATACAATTTATAATTATGTAGAATTGCATATGTCCAAATTAGGAGAAAAATTAAAAAAATAATTATTATATACAGTAAATTTATTAATAATATCTTTTAGTAAAATAATCTCTTAAGAATTGGATAAATTGAATTAGCTGATTATTTGAATTGTCTTTCAAAAGTGGAAGAATTAATTAATTGTTTTCATTATAAGTATCCACTCTATAACAACTTAAAAAGATTTAATTGATTTTTAATAATTATTTATTATCTTATTATTAAATTTAATAAATTAAAATCATATCTATAAATTATTATCAATAATAAGATTAATTTAAATAATAATAAAGTATTATCTATTAATTTAAATTATAAAGTATTATCTATTAATAATAATAACTAATTGATTAGATTAATATATATTATAAAATTTTAATTAGAATTTAATGGAAATGAATATATATATAAATTTAGTATTGAATTGAATGAATTATTTTATATTTTTGATTACCAAAATTACAAGTTTATGGAATTGTAATATATATTACTATAGATTATTATTCATTTAATTTATGAGTGATTTAATATTATAAATTATAGAATTTTATTGAATGAGTAAGGATAGTGTGCCTATGTTCAAGTTTATTGTAGTTGGAGATCAATGTAAATGGATATGTCAGACTTAGCTGTTGGCAAGAGTAGTTTTGTTAAATAATATTCCGAAAGCTAATTTATCGAAGGGATGAGCAAAGCAACAATTGGAGTGGAATTTATTAAGAAATTAGTAACAGTTGATAAACGTAGAGTAGAGTTATAAATATGGGATACTGTATAAAGTTTTGAGTGATTAATTAGGCAGGATAAGAATAATTTAGAAGTATGATAAAGAGTTTTTATCGTGGAGCTGCAGCTGTGTTTGTTTTATATAGTATCAATTAAAGAGATTCATTTGAGAAGTTATAAGATTGGTTAACAGAATTACATGAGAGTGCTCATGAAGAAATTGTCAAAATTCTTGTAGGAAATAAATCAGATATGGAACGTAATGTTTAGAAAGAAGAAGCTGAAAAATTCATGAATACAAATAATTTTAGTTTGTTTTTTGAAACATCTGCAAAAACAGGAGAAAATGTAGAAAAAGTATATATATCCAAAATAAATATATAAGGCATTTGTAGAAGCTGTTAAATTAGTGATCATGAGAATGTTTACTAGTGATTCATTTAAAAACTCTATCAAAACTACAAAAAAAACTCCAGCAAGTTCGAAATAGAATACCAGTAGAAGTGATTAACCAATTTCAGATATTACATCATTCACCACAAAACCAATATAATTGTAATCCAATCACACTTAAGAAAATAAACATACAAAGAAGGAATGTTGCTGATTTTTTAATTTGCAATTTAGAATGTATTATATATATATATATCTATTAACCTTATTTATTTGCTGGCACTCAATTTTATTTAATCTTAATTTATATAAAATATGAGTTTGTAATTACTCATATATATATACAAGTGATTTAAGATTTCTTGAATCATATAATACTTGATTGAAAATTCATAAATTTAATTATCATAATTATTTTATTATATTTTATTATTATCTGGAGAATTATTAATATTATTATATTGATTTATAATCAAAGTGATTATTAAATAGTTAAATTAAACACTTTTTTGTTTACATGAGAAAAGTGATCAAAATTAGAAAGTGAATATAGTTATACATAATTGTTATTTGATTTCACATAATTTTTAGTCTTATACTTTGAATTTTTAATAATTACTTTATATAAATATAAAACATAGAAAGAATCAAAACTTGCTTATGGTAAATATAAGAAAATCACAAAAAACTTTTTTCAACTTATTTACTCTTTTTTCATCTTTGAATTACAAATAGAGTATTCAGGACTATTTTTCAATCTACTCCAATTCTCAAGAGATACCCTTTAACAGATCAAATAATAAAAACTAATTTTATTATTTTGAAATGTTAAACCCTACAATTCCAAAGGGTATAGAAAATTGTGGAATTTTCTAATAATTTGCAGAATTCATTATTTTAAGTGATAAATTTACATAAAAATATGTAAATCATTATTTTTATTTGTTAGACTATTTTTGTGAATAGCTTAAAAGTAGATCTTACATTTAAGAAATATTTATAAATATCATAATTTTAAGTTTTTAATAATAAATCTAATATGATAAATATAATTTATATTTTAAGTATTTACTTATAATTGAATTTACTAATATATAAAAAAAGCAAGAGGACTTAATGAAAATCTTAAATTTTATTTAAATTTTTATTAACAATATTATTAGTTTTTAAATTCTAAATTAATTAATATAAAATTTGAGAATATTTTTTTATCTCATATTCTTCCATAAGTGGTATGTCATTATTGACGTTGATGAGAATATTATATAAATTATTTGTTGATGATTAAATCAACAATAATGTTTAATAATGGAAGAATAATTGATATCAAATATATCTATATTATTGTTATTTATATTAATCAACCCCATCTGAATCTTCCTGGTGGATAGAAGGGTCCTGCTATAAATCTTTCTGAGGCCAAATAAGCCTTGATTTAAGGAATATTGGAAAATTCATCATGATGTTTCTTTATGTTTGCTTATGAATTGAAGACATCTACATTGAATGCCTTTAATGTTTCTTCAATTTCAAAAAGTTGGAAATCAACATAAGTGATATTATTTCCTGATGCCCATGTTTTTCCTGCCAAGAAAGCATTCAATTTTTCAATAAGCCAAAGAATTTCTGTTTTGAAGTATTCATCTTTCTTTGCAGCATATTGTTCTTCTGTGAAAGTAATTAATGTGAAAAAAACTTTCAATAAATCTTAGAGTACTCCCTTTGCCTAAGCGAGAGCCACTTATTCATCTGGAGTTGATCCTAATAAATCAGCTCTATTAGCTTTGTGTGCCAAATAAACATAAAGAGCACCACTTTCGAAAACCCATTTATCTCCATCTTTTATGTAAGGCAAGTTCACAAGTACTTCATTATTAAGTGGAGGTTAAGCAACTTCGCCAAACCATTCTTCAGGTTTCACGTATCTTTTTTCTTCAAATGGTAATCCAAGGTATTCCAAATAGTATCTCACTAAAATAAGTATGATTTCATACATGGTTAACCAAGTCCTCTGATTCCCCAATATCCAAATAACAATTTATCTGCCATTATGTTAATATTTAATAACCCTAAATAAAAGTATGCAGATTATAAATTGCGAAATATTAGAATTTATCAAAATTCGAATATTCTTTTTCCGAATTGAATAGGAATTCAGAATTTTTCTATCTTCTCTGTCTAAATCTCTTCTAATTTTTCATTATTAACCTGAACACTTAGTAAGTCCTTCCTTTCTAAATTCAATCCTCAATTGTTTTCATTCTATTGTTGAAGTAATAAAGATTAATCATTAAGTAAGCATAAAAATAGAAAGGAACTTTCAAGCTATCACCTTGATTTCAATAAGAAATTCATAATGATACCCAATTTTTGACTTTTTATCCTTCAATAGAGGCAGGGAATTTGTATCTTCTTAAAAAAATAATAAATAAATTATTATAAAATGTATATTCCTAAACTTATATAACAGTTTTATTATTTCATAAGAATTTTAGTATCGATTATAACGATGCTTAATAAGATGGGTGTTGATTTAAATTGCATAATTGGTATGATAATGTAGAATAATTTTTCCAAAACAATACTATTATTATTATCAATTTTTCTTTATTCAGAATATTATATGTAAATTGACACTCAAATAATATTTCATATAATTTTGCAGAAGTTATAGAGAAAGTAGAGGTGTAGAATATTTACAAATAGAAATATTATAATTTTATTTTAGGAATTTAGAAATTCATAATAATATTGTTGATATAAAATTTTCACCACCATCTCCATCTTTTAATTGGATAAAATGGTTAAGCAATAAATCTTTCTGAAGAAATGAATCTCTTGATTTATGGAATTTCAGCAAAGGCATCATGATGTTTTCTCAGGTTTTAGAATTGATCCAAAATTCCTGGCTTATATGCTTCTAATGTTTCTTCCAATTCAAACTAAAAGAAATCAACATAGGTTAAATTATTCCCTGTTGCCCAAGTCTTCCCTTAAATAAATTTATTGAGTTTTTCAATTATCCACAAAACTTCTGTGTTGAAATATTCATCTTTCTTAGCTAGATAATCTACTTCTGGAAGAGCAATTAAGGATCGAAATGATCTATATAAATCTAATAAGACTCCTTTGACTTATTCTACAACAACCTGCTCTTCATTTGTAGATCCCAATAAATCAGCTCTATTTGCCCTATAAGCTATGTAGATATAAAGTGCTTGACTTTCAAAAATCCATTTATCACCATCTTTAATGTAGGGAAGATTGGCAAGAACTTATTGATTTAAAGGAGGTTTGGCAACAGAATCAAACCATTCAGATTCAGCTATATTGAAGTTCTTCTGGGTATATGGGATTTCAACATATTCCAAGAGATATCTCACTTAAATATAAAATATTGGATACATGGTTAACCAATTCCTCTAATAGTCCAATATCCAAATTCTAATTAATCTTGCATTGTTAGTTATTAAATAAAGCAAAGATGATTCAATTTAATATGATATGCTCTATAGAATTAATCAAAATAGGGAATTATTTAAAAAATGGAGGAATAAAATAGGTATTTGTAAATATTATGAAATATATTATTTAATTAATTGTCATTATAAAATTTATAATAATAATAAAATCCTCAATATATTTGTGTCAAAGCATTATACAATCTTCATCTTCTTCGATTTGGCCTGGATCATTTAAATTCTTTACAGTCACATATTTTTCATATTGTTCTTATTTAGATAAGACTTTGATTTCCTTTTTATCTTTGAAATAAGTAAAAACTCTTACTTTTAGGTTTCTCTTGTAGGGACCTATATAATTCTTTAATTTTTAATTAGTCTTCTGCCTTAAGTGTTTGTAATCTAAAGAGGGGTAATTCTTAACCTTTTTCACCAGTAGGCCATTTCTTAATGCAATGTACATGATACCAAACCTTCTTATCAAATTATTAGCCTAGTTTTTTAGTTAATTGGAATTTATACCTTCATCTTTTCTTAAAAATATATGTCCAATTTTTAATTCATGCTTGAATATGACAACATGACAGGTAGCACATTTAATCCTATTAGAGAGTGCATATTCACACTCAAGAAATTATTTCATCTTCATTTTAATTATTAAATAATTATAAATTGGTTTTAATCAATTTAAATAAGATAATTGTAAAAGTAGTGAAATTTTTCATAGTGATATTTTAAATTTATTTCAATGAAATTATTTTAATATTAATTATTTAATTAAGCTATTCTAAATAGAAAATATTTATTTGAATTAAGTTAAAGTTATTATATTATTTCAATTATACATTATAGCAAATATATAATTGAACAACTTTGGAAATTCAAATATTTTTTGATATAGAATATTATTAATAGATGATATTGTTTTAAATTAAATTAAAATTTTGGACGCCTATGTAATTAATTTGTTTTATTTTATTGAATAAATAATTAAATTTGAATATAATTATATATTAATTAATACCTACTCTTATATGGTTAAATACAATATTAAATAGGGTTTGAGTACTCAAATAATAAATATTGTTTTTTTCTGAATTACACAATCATTCAAATGATTCACCAAAAATTAAAATAACAATTTAAATTATTTATCAATCATAAATGCTTTAATTTTATTTCATTTTCTTTCTAAATACAATATATGAATGCAAACAAATTTTTATTGAGACATCATCAAAAGGGAGTAGATTGTATGTTGAAGAAGACTTTATTTGATTAAAAAGTTTAAATGAGTCCAGTATAGAATTTAGTAATTTTAATATTTTTTTCCTTTATTTACTAGTCTTTTCTAAGTTGATTGTCAGAATATTCAAGTATTTGAATTACTCTTTCAAATTTTATATTACTTAATGTCTTAGAAAAAAGATTAATCTGATGATTCTAAATTTATCTGCTAATTTAAATTCGATTTATGAGATAGAAAGGAAGTCAATAATTTATTTTAAACAAATAAGAATAAATGGTATCATCTCAGCAGATGGACAGTAGATCAATTTCAGAGTATTAGAATGTCTAAAGAGAATCTTAGAGTGATTTAAAAATTACTTAATGTCCCAGAATAGTTAAATAAAAGGGGAAAAAGTACATGAAGATTAAATTCAACACAAAGCAATAACTCTATAGTATGGTACAAAGATAGGGGATGAAAATAAAAGATGTATATTATAAAAGTTGATAAGATGTTTAGGCAGCCTAAATATTAGGTATCAAATACGCAACTGCAAAGACAATAATATTTCATTAAAGATAGAAGAGGAAAGCAAAAAGGAAGTGTGGTGAGAGAATGTGTGGATACACTAAAATAGTTGGAATTAGAGTTTCACGATTGAAAATAATTTGCATAATTGCAAATGAGATTGTGCATTAATTAGATTACAATTTGTGATCAAAATATATATGCTATGTTCTTGTTACTTACCATAAAAAATTTAATAAATAATTTTAATGAGAGGAACTATGAAAAGATTAATAAGAGAATATAAAGAAAATCAGTAAATTTTAAGTTAGTAGAGGGGATGTTCTTATTTATTTATTATTCTTACATCTTTTTGTTTTAAATCCAGTAATGATAAAATTTTACATTACTTTCTTTAAGTTACATTAATATAATAATATATGCTGATATATATATATTAATGTAATATTCATTTATTGTTTGGCCATTTGATCTTTTTCAATAAATAATCAATCAGAATCTCTGGGTTATGCATTTTCAATGAATTTTGATTGATCCATGATACTTTAGGTGCACGATTATTCTTTTGTTTCCAAGACACTTAGAATAACAAATTTTGACCATCATTGTCTTTTCTTATTTATATAATTTCATCTGCAGAATCTCCATCATCATATGTACCTTCTCCTACTTCTTATGGTTTTGTTTTGAGTGATTATTCAAAATCTAACACATAAGTCATAACAGATTGTAGATTTTCAATAGGTTCCCAAGTTTTTTCATTTTCAGAGTAACCTTGCCATTTGACTTCATATTCAGTACGACCATTCTTGACTCTTTTATTTGTTATAGCTTCAACCATATATTCTTCTTATGAAGACACTGACATAGGAGAGGCAGACATGTTAAATATAAATTAATAAGAAGGAGTATGTCGATTGGTAGTTAAGACTCTCTTAAATGTCTGGTTTTAATTTGTAATTTAAGAAAATATAAAATGGCTGTTGTGGAGGCTGCAATTTAGACAGAAGGTGTAGGTAGATTTGAATATTAAGATGGTACTGTGTATGAAGGTTAATGGAAATTGATAGAAGGTAAGAAAGTGAAACATGGTAAGGGACGAATAGTGATAGCAAGTATGAAATATAGGAATGATAAAAAGGTTCATTGTCTACAGACAACGATTTGAAAGAAGAATATAATGGAGAATTTGAGAATGATTAAATGTGTGGAGAAGGTGTTTACATATACAAATCAGGTGCTATTTATAGAGGACAGTTTCGAGATAATAGACATAATGGAATTGGATTCTATTAATTTCCTGAAGGTTGTACATATGAAGGAGAATGGGTAAATCATAAAATGCATGGAGAAGGAGTGTTCATTGATAAAGAAGGTAATAGATGGGAAGGAGAATTTGTCGAAGGAATTTATCAATCTAAAATGTAGAAGTAACTTAAAATGGAAAAGATGTTAAATAAAAAAGAAGCAGAAATTAAAGAAAATGCATCTCATTTCTTTAATCGTTTTATAGATGCATATGCACATTCAGATAAAAAAACTATGAAAGATAATATGAGTCCATTCTTTGCAACAACAGAAGATATAAAATTATATGTAAAGGAACCATATCCACAATTTCCAGATCGTCCTCCTGAGAAATGGGAAGCAGGAATTAAATTCTTATCAACAGGTTCTTTGAATATACCTCGTTCTAATACTGCAGCTAAAATTCTTGATCCTTAAAATATTTTAGCTGCATAATTCAGTGGAGTAGGTTAAGTGGCTGAAGTTTAAGTGCAAGAAAACACTAGAATTGTTAGATTAGCTATATGTAATACTGCTGAAGACAAATGGGTTATTGTATTCTATCATGACAATGAAGAACAAGAGATTAAGAAAAAGAAGTGAACATATATAAAAATAATTAAATTATGCCACCTAATAAAGAGGAAATTGATTTGAATTCCTTGCCTCCTCTAAAACATCTATGTATAACTATTAGAATTGAAGCAGCCAAATCAAGAACAATCAAACTACTCAATATACTTAAATCTTGAAAATAATTATAAAAGATTATTCAAAGAGATCAGAATTAACATCTGAACATTTTAACTATTTATTCAAAATCAAGCCCTTTCTGTTATAAAAAACTAAGTATTTGACTGCTTAAGTTTAAGTTGTGGAAAAAGTAGCTCCTCCAAAGAATGAAGATAAGAAATATATAAAAAATGTAGTAAAAGAAGCTGCAGAAGTTGTATCAATTGTTAAACCTAAAATGGTTGCTACTGAAAAAGATTTTCTTAAGAATTTGATTTAGTTTTTAATGTTTAAGGTTTTTCTCATGTACCTAAAGAATAGATAGAATTAATTATATATGAGTTATAAATTGGGGTAGTATTGATATCAAATAAATTGCATAACCTGAAAAATACTAAGATGATTTCGAAAGAATGGAGGAATTTGTTCCACCTCCACCTATTATGCGTCTATACTCAGAGAAATCATTTAATTATATTTCCTATGAAAGAAAGGTTAAAGATGAGATTAAATAATCAAAAGGTTTATCTTTGGCAGCTAATCCATAAAATAATTGACTATCATAGAATTTATTTTCAACATGGATTTAGATGTTTAAGAAGAAACCATTAAATTATTATATGAAACTATTTTTGAAGAAATTTGTTAATTCAGTATAGATTAAAAAGAATATGCTGAATGGATAGACATTAAGAAACCCATTCTATTAATAACAAAGAAGCTCCAAAATATCCCTTTCGATCTTGAAAGAATTTAACATTTAGCTTAATTAGAAGAAGAACAGAAAAGAGCAGCAGAAGAGGTTGTCTTGGCTGAGAAATATAAAAGGGAGCCAAAAAGGAAGCAAAGAAAAATGAAGCTGAATTAAAGGCTGAAAGATAAGCAGATCCTGAAAAACAAAGATAAGCAGAGAATTAAGAAAATAGTAAATTGAGGATGATATTGATTAGTATGGGAAGATGAAATTTAAACTACATCGATAATATTAAAAGAAACATTTATCTTATGTATAATTAAAGATATTTGGACCAAGAATTCTATTAAAATGTTTATTAGATTAATTACAAGCTAAATCTACTTATATGATTGACTCTTAAATTCCACCTAGTTTTTGAAGAATAAGAAGATTCTGATCAAGTTAATAAATTTTTTGTTAGCTTTTAGATAGAATTTTATATAGAAAGAAAAAATAGGAATACATTAAGATAGAAATTCAAGCTGTATTTTATGATCCTAAACATAAAATTAATTCAATCTTTATGGCTATACAGATATAGTGACTGAATTGATAATAAAAGGATCCTTAAAAATAATAACTTAATTCTTTTTTCTTTATAAATTGAATTATAATTTACTCCCGAAAATCCACAAATAAAAAACTAAAGGTAAAAGATTTCTTTATAAATGATGAACCATAAGATTTGTAATAAATAGAGTAAATTGACAATCAACCAGAGAGCATAGTTGGTTTAGAATAACCTCATTCATAGCCATAATACAATAATATGGTTACTATAGTATATCAATAGATTGCTTCTGTAAGTCAAATAAGAAAAACTCTTCATAAGAAAAACAATTTGAATGAACTCATATTAAATAAATAAAATTTTATTGGAGATAGTCAAGATTCTGATTTGCTTCCTAAAATTATTTATGACAAAAATTATAAAATTGATCCATTTCAAAGTCAAAAGAAAGTAGAATAATCTTATGAGAATGAAAATTGATTGCAATTTATCTATTAATATAATAACATCAAGCTTTTTTATCTGCAAAAAATTGTTAAAATTATTCCTCTGTCATCCATTTTCCTAATTAGGCATCATTATTTGTAGTGTCTAAGTATTCCTAAAGATTGTTATTCTTTACTTATTTACTTCCTTTTATACATGGGTATTATGGTGGGGTTTATAAATACTTACCATTTTTTATCATATGATGACGATCACTTGCAAAATAATCTATGTACTTTTATCCATCCACCACTCTGAACCAACTTTTCAAAGTAGCTTAAGGTTTTTAAAATCCCAAAGCTTATTTAAAGTATGTATTGAAATCACAGTTCATAGGTAATGTACTATCAAAATCATAAACAAATGAATTTTAAGTAATTTTTCCTTCTTTTTATAAAGTGTGTTTAACAACCATAATGACATGATAATCCCAAATAACTAAAGGTTAGCTTTTTTAACATTTAATGTAAGTTTATTAAAATGGATTTGTAATTAAAACAGCATAATATTATGTAAGATGATCTTATTTTTCTTCCATCATGTCCTTGATAAGATTATAGATATTTTCTTCACAATAGTAAGCTGTATATATATGTTGTTTCATATATTAATAAATATTATATTGAATAATAATAAACTTCATTTAAAATACCAATATGGTTCTTTACTTTTAAATTCTTATCCATTAAATAAATATTTCCAAGAATGTAAGTAAATTTCTAAAGGATGTTTATGATAATCCCATTCTTCTTTCCCAGCTATACAGTCATTCAATAATGAAGAATTTCCATATTATGATTAATGTAGTTTAGTTTATGTATTATTTTATTATTGTTATTCTTTTTACTATTCTTTTTATTATTCTTATTATAATTCTTTTTATTATTATTATTATTATTCTTATTATTATTATTACTATTGTTCCTAATCTTCTTATAACTATTCTTCTTATTTTTGTTATCCTTATGATGTTTATTATTCTTATTAATGTCCTTATATTATTTATTTATCTACTTTATCTTTTTAATCTACATCCAACCCATCCTAATGTACAATCTGTTATTATTGATTTTTAATATTTAACTCTTCTTAATTTTATTATTCCTTATTTTATTCATCTTCTTATGTATTCAATTTAACCTTTTTTCCAATAATTTCAACTACTTCTCCTTCCAATACATCCTTTTATCTAATAGATTCTTATTTTAATCCCTTAAAATTCCTATTGACTATTTCATTTCCTATAAATTTTCCACCATAACCAATATCATTCAATATAGGATGGCCTAAATCAGCTAAATGCACTCTAATTTAATGTGTTCTTCCTGTGATTGGTTGACATTCCAATAATGAAGAATCACTAATTGGATCATACCATAATTTTTTAAATTTTGTTGTAGCACTTTTTGCATCCAATTTTTAAACATCTTCCTCTTTGCAACAAGCAAATATAGCATCTTTCATCGATATACAATATTAAGGTTTATTATTTTCTTAAATATCATCACTAAAATTTCCTTGTACTCTTGCTAAATATGTTTTTTAAACATTAAGTTTGCTATTAGCATCATGAAACTTTTATGCTAATGATCGATTTTTTGAAAAAATTAATAAACCTGAAGTTAACCTATCCAATCTATGCAATACATATAAATCTTTAAATCCATGTTCAAAGTGTAGAATAGCACTCAAACAATTATAATGATATCCTCCTCCTGTATGAACAATCATTGATGGAGGTTTACTCACAACAACAAAACTATCATCTTCATAGACAATATCAACAGGTAGATCTAAGATTGGAGGTTCTACTCTTGTTGTTGCATGTTCTATTTGCATACCATGTTCCAATTTATATTCTGGAGACACTTTAACACCATTAATTGTTATCTTCCCTTCATTAATGGCATTTTCATAATATTCTTTGGTATATGCTCTAAACTCTTTTTCCATGGCATCTAATAGATTCATGCCTAACCAACGTGATTTGACATTAGTCTTATAAACATGTTGGTATGGCTTAACAAATCGAAAGGGAGGAATTTTCACATATTCAGGGGGATTATCATACATATTTATTCAAATTAAACAATCTCCATTGTAATTATTCAATGTCTGTTTCATAACGCTGTCTTTTATGAAGGTACCAGAAATTTGTAGGCATCACAGAAACTGCTTCAGTCAATCTGTTTATTTTATTTTGCAGACCTTGTTTGTACATTTACTACATCGCTGGATTGTGATCTTTAACTCTTTAGATTTCCCATTTTTACAAAGCATTAAATAACTTTAGATCTCTTTCTCGTTTACATTCTAAGAATTTTTTAAATTCTTTTGGACAAGTCATTTATGAACCATCTTAGTATGTACATCTTATAAGATCAAAGAATTCCACTTCACAGATATTTTTAGGAATGAGCTCAGAAGGGAAATCTTTAGGTAAAGAAGGACTGGGTTCAGAAATAAGATCTTTAGGCAAAGAGCCTCTTTCAAGTTCCATAATAGTTATTTTAATTAAATCACATCTTTACTTTTTTGATAGGTTTGTGGAGTATTTTTTACATATTTTTTGCTTTTTCTACAAAATCTTTAACTTTTTCATTGTCTTTAAATAGTGTAGACTTTTTTAAATTTTCAGCAAATGCTAATGTATCTATTTTCACATTATCTTTCACACATTTGCATGTTTTGGCCTCTAATAACAATGGTAACCAATTTAGAGTGGCTAAATTGACAGCTTCTGCAATATTGAATCCACAATTAAAGCCTTAATGATATGCTCCAGCAAAAATGAACATAAATTCACCTTCATGATGAGCCATTTTTGATATGCGAATTTCTGGAACCTTTTCTTTCAACAAGTAAGGATTGATTACTGTTGTTTTATGTCTCAGAAATTCTGTACATTTATTAAAATGATCTCCATATATTTACTTTGCATATTTTTCTAACAAATGACTATCTGCTTCAGGAATTGAATACCAAAATCTATTATAATTATTTATATTTAATACTTATCTTTACCCAAATGGAGATAATTGACACTGCATAAATCAAGATCCTCTTTATGCCAAGCAAAAAAGGTCTTCCAAGAACCAACATAAATATATGGCTCATTAACTCCAGGAATACGGTTTTTGAGTCCATAATTTAAAAGACTTGTGACATTATTAAGATTCCAAGAATTATTGACATCCATTAGAGATAATTTTATATCAGCTCCATATAAGGGAGGACTAAAGGCTAAACTTTTCCAATAAAGTCTCTCGAATTAATCAGGATTTAGTTTATCATGTTATTTATCAGTCTCTAATTACTTATTTCTGTAATCTTTTAAGGGCATAGATTTTTTAAGAATGTGTAAACATTCATAGTTACCTCCTTTACCATAAACATTCTACTCTATAGGGCCTTGAACGATGAGGTTGTCAAGTGATTTATTATAATCCTATTAGCGAATTCTAAAGTTCTTAGGAGGAATGACCTGTGAATTAGTTAAATGTTTGAATTTACTTTCACCATACCAAAGTTTGCTGAATACTATTTATCAATTTTCTCAATATATTCATAGAAATTATCAAACTCTTACTGAGTAGGTCTTAAAGTTGGACACTCTTCAATGCTAATCATGTTTTAAATAATTCTTTAAAATCTTGCAATCAAACACTTACTTTCAATACCCCGGTGTGACCAATATATATATATATAATTATGGACTCACAGTATAGAAGGCCTATCATCCTATTTCTTTAACTAATTAAATTTCACTATTAAGTTCTCATTCTAATTTTGTAACTACTCCCCTTACCTCCCCCCCCCAAACACAAAATTAATTAATTCATATATTAGAATCATTACTTCATATCTTTCATAAAGAATTACAAATTAATGTCAAGGCTTTCCTCTTCTGAGTCTCAACATACTTAAATTACAATTTCAATATTTATGCAAAATCCTTCTATCTTTCTTCTGTAATTAATAAAATCCCCGCCAAATGTGAAAATTAATATTATTCAATATCTCCTTCATTTTAAACAATTTGCTTTACTTTACTTATTAAATAGGTTTTATGTTATATTTGAGCTTGCATTTACAGCCAATCTATATATTTTATAAAATTCTTAAGAGAACTCCTTTGTTTTAGTGGTCATTTAAACTATTTTCAGTTTTACTATTACATTAACCAAAATCACCCCACTTAAACATCATATTCATTTTTATCCTTTATAATTCTCTTTTGTTTTTCTAGCATTTCAAATTTCTACTATAAAAACATTCTCTTGGATCATTCATCTAAATAATTTAAGTCTCTTCATTTTCTTCTTTTTTTCTATAAAAAGACCTTTTTAATAGAATAAAGTGAGTAAATATAATCGATATTACTTAGACTACTAAAGTTGATGATAACTAATATCATAATTAGTATAAAATTATCATCTAACTTTCTAATGGTTAAGAATCAATATATAATTATATAATACTGTACTTACAACATCAAATACTATTATACACAAAGGTGTACTCACTAATTATCTATAAATTAAAATGAATAATACAGCAATTGCTTAAATTAGAAAATTACAAATTGGGGAAAATAGATATTGCTTTGAGTGTTAATCAGCAAGTCCAACTTGGGCCAGCTTACCTTATGGAATATACCTTTGCTATAATTGTTCAGGGCTACATAGAGGGATGGGTGTCCATCTTACATTTGTAAGATCAATTGAAATGGATTCCTGGACTGATAAATAATTGGCTATGATGCATTTAGGTGGAAATTAAGAGTTAAGAATCTTTTTTCAATCACATGGAATTTAAATTACAGATTCTAACAAATGGAAAACAAATGCTGCTCATTACTATAGAGAAAAAGTAATGTTTTAATTCTCATATTATTTAGATGAGGGCGTTAGTTAACGAAACTTAAGTGCCTGAAGAGCCTGATGATTGGACAGCGATACAAGAAATTCCAAAACCATAAATTTAATAATAGTAAGTTAAAATATAACAAGACCCTCCTTCTACTCAAGAATCATAAAATGTACTTTATTGTTCCCTAATAATAGTTTTGGGAATAAGCAACTAAATCTACTAAAGAAGCATTTGCAAAGATAGATGAAAAAATATCTAAAGTTTAAATAAAAGAAGAGGCAGTTTAATTAGGATAATAAATTACAGCAAAATCTAAATAACTTGGAGTAAATTCTTATCTAAATAAATAGGAAAAATCTACTAAGATAGCAGATAAGGCATTAAAGAGCATAAAAAGTGGATTTAATGAGGCATTTGGATTTATAAAATCAAAAGCTGATCAGGTAATAGGTAAAGAAAAATAAACGGAGTCAGAATAGTAGTAATAATAATAATAATAATAATAATAATAATAATAATAATAATAATAATAATAATAATAATAATAATAATAATAATAATAATAATAATAATAATAATAATAATAATAATAATAATAAGATAGCTAAATTCGAGATAATTAATAATAACTTTATTAATTTTAAATAGATAGTTAAAGTTAAAAGGAGCCTTAAGATTTATTTTATTTTGAAAATAATAATTATTAAACTTCTCCTCCAGTAAGCAAAAATTAATAACAATAAATAAATGTTATGGACTATTCAGATTATTTTATAGATGGTTCTTCTTAAAATATCATATAAGAAACTTCAAATTAAAAAATAAATCAATAAGAAAATTCAATTGATTTAATGTAAGATATAAAATAAACTCAATAAACAAGTGAAACCCCCAATTTACTTGATTTATGAAATTTTTCTTCATCACAACATCTATTAATATTAATTGTTTTATCATTATTAATTTAACTAAGGAAATAGGATTCATATGTTTAAGTTGGAGATGGAAATGTTTTTCGAAGTTTTGTAATTCTTTCCTAATTCAATAACTTTTTAATCTCATAATTAGGATCTTAATTTTCTTAACTTATTGTTAGAGTCAGAGTTGAATTTTTTGGTTAAGAACATGTTATACCCATTGTATTTTTATAGCAGTTAAATAATTTTAATTATATAATTATGAATAAAGAGTTCTAAGTGTTTGATTTTTGAATCTGTTCATTTTATTTGTTTTTTAATTCTAAAATAATGACATAAAATGATTCTGAAGCCACAAAACTAAATAATGAAATCCTTACAGGATCAAAGAAAATAATTAAAAAATAAGGACACTGGAATGAAACAGAACATAAAACTTATCTTAACTTTCTGTAAGAAAATAACAATCACACCAAAGGATAAAGATTATTTAAGAAAATGAGTTAAGTTGTAGGCACAAGAACTCCAAGTTAGTGTAGGTAATATTGAACTCTATAAGATCGCATCATCAAAAATTCAATCCTTAAAAGACAAGATGCTAGTCAGAAACGGGTATTTTAAGATCTAAGTAGTATGCTAGAAAATATTTTGCTTAACAAAGAACTTTAGAACATGATAGTGATTGATATCATTTAATTCACATACTAAAAAGATTCGTAATATGTGTATCAAAAATTTTCATTTAGCCACTAAAGGAGAAATATTGTAGCAATAACTTTAGATAAAAATATTTTTCTTTTCAAAATTTTCTTGCCTTCTTTGTTTATTTCTATCTAAATTGTTAATACTTCATTGCCATTTACATTATATTAGTATATATAACACTTAATCCAAAATCTTCAACATTCATATGATTTTTCTTAACATTTTTAAACCCACTGTTAGTTTATGTATATTACTCTTTTTTATTGATTATCAGTTTTCTAATTGGTCTGGAAATGTTTAACTCTTAGTCCTCAAAATCATTTTCAGTCTTTTATTTTTTATAAATTTCAATTGTATTATTTTTTAAACTTTTATACTTTTCAGCATACTTACTAAAAATTACAAAAATATTCTTTACTCATTCCATTTTTCAATTTCTTCTTGGTAATCTTTCATTTTTCTTTCAAAATCAAATTCTAATTATTCTCTAACATTTTAAGATTATTTATAATATTCTATCATCAAAAGTGAGAAAGACTATTTCCAATTGATATTTTTTGATGAAAATTTGTATCTATTATTCATAATATATTCAAATTAAGGAGTGAGAGGCCTTATTGGTTTTGAAGGAATATTTTTGAGTTCATTCAATTAATTGATATGTTAATGATTACCACCATAAAAATAGATAAGCTGCTCCTAAAACTTTTCTTCACATTATTAAAATTAATCTTCATAATATTGATGTAATTAAGATGACATATCTGACCATGCTTATTAGATTTGACAACTAACCTAATTGATATCAATTCCTTAACTCAACAAGATTTTCAGTTACTCTTAGTAAAATATTTGATAAGGGGATATATATTATCTTTTAGGAGGTTAGTTAAAATTACCACTTCGAAGCTACATAAATTTAATTTAACAATTATTCTAATAAATTAGTGAAATACATAATAATTTATATAAAATTCATCTTAATATTTGAGTCATTAAATTCAGTTCACTTAAAGCTTTATTTTTGGTTAAAATATATAAATTATTTATGTATTTAATACATTGAAAAATGTTAATCACAATTATGTTTATAAATGTTATTATTTTATTAAATGAGATTAAGAATAGTGTGCAAATAATTTTTTAACACATCCAAAAAAGCTCCTCCTAAACCTTCAAGTATTATGGGTACCCAACTTTCCCAAAAATAAATGGATGAATTAATGAACCCTTTAGGATTCTTAAAAGAAAATGAGAAAGGTGAAGTGTAAGAATAAATCGAGAAGGCAAAAGAATTAAAGGAATTGATTGAGAAATATAAGATAAACAAAAACCCATAGAGTGGAAACCAAAACAAACCTTATGAATTGGATAAAAATGGGATGCCACCTGAAGTAGGATTTAAAGTAAAAGGTCCAGAACCAACTAGATATGGAGATTGGATTGGAAGGGGAAGAGTAACAGATTTTTGAGATGCTCAAAATTTTAGATATTATTTTAATTTAAAATATATGGAGTATTGTGATTCATGCAGGGCAGTATTGAATGAGAGACATTTATTGGAAGACTAACTGGCCAGGCTCTAAAATAAGTCAGAAATAGTTGCGACATAACTATAGTTGTTAAGAGAGGAGAATGAATTATTAAAGAGTAACATAAAAGTGCCTAATAAATAAAGACGCAAAAACAATAGGACGAAGGCCGAACTTGAATAATGTTAAAAGATGATTTAAAAATTGCAAGTGATAATCTAACACAAAGATATGATTATCCAGAGCCAAGTACGATGTGATATAATTAGTGAAAGTTCAATTATAGATATGGACTTAGTGAAGAAGAAGGTGAATCTTTGAATATAAAAATGTATATATGTCATATACTAATTTCAATGTTAGAGAGTTTTATGGAGTTTAACATGTGAAGTTCTATTTTCTTGTTCAATTCAATAGTGATAATGAAGTAATGTGGTTATTTAAAATTAGAGTAGAGTTTTAGTTATGACAATCTCTTCATGCATTTTGTCATTTGAATAATGATTTGATAAACTTGATAAAGTACTTTTGCTTCTTTTAAAGGAACTTTTAAAATAAATACTAAGAGATTTATAAAAACTTCTACTTTACAATTCTTGCATTGTTGTGGATAGGAAATTATAAATAACGCAAAAGTCTTTAAGTATACAAGTTCCCAGTTGAAAAAGAAGTGGTGATTCTCTACAAAGTAAGTAATCTAATAATTTGACAACCTAATAATATTGAAAAATGATACTTATGACAATTCTTGTAGCATAGTCGCCAAGGGATATAATATTTGGATTTGAACAAATAATTCATATTGTAAAAACTTTACAATATTTTCAGTTTCAATAAAATCTATTACTTCTTTGTAATAATCAAAGTTTTCACATATTTTGAATAAAAAATTATAATAGTATATTGCTAATCTAGACTTATCAGTATGTTCTCCAGGTAAGAGTTTATATTAAATAAATCTGATAGTAAATTCTTGCTAGATTTAATAGATGAGTTTGTGACAAATAATTAAAAATTTAAAAGAGCTAATTGTTGTTAAAGAACTATGTAGAATTTCAAAAAATTTATTGTAATGTTCATCTTTGCCTTCCCCTTTCAATTCATCAACGATACCTTCATAAAAGTAGAATATGAATCTTACATTAGATATGCAATTCTTATAATTAAGAATACCTTTTACTTTTTTTATATTTCTTTAAGATCTATCATAATCAATATTTTATCAATAAAATACATAGATGAAGTCAGTCTAAGCTCCTTGTATCATATTTTGTTAATTTTAGATTTATTTGTTCTAATTTTTTTATATATAATATACTTAGTAAAATTAAAATGAGGAAACCACCTCTAAAAATATTATTTGAAGACAATGAACTCGAGATAATCAAAGCCAAAACTCATGATGTACAATCACAAAACAAAGCAACTAGTTTCTATTCCAACATTTCTGATGGTTAAGAATAATTGAGTGAAGGAAAGCTTTACTAATGTGACACTTCATACTCTTCAAGTAGTCTTCATAGTTCGAGAACATTACTTGAGGAATCTTAATGGTAGAACTACTAAAAACGTATAGGTAAACAAAAATATACTATAATATAAAAAGATTCTGAAAGTCTCTCAGAATAGGCTAAGAAGGTTTTTGTAATCCCCACTTAATCATCAGAAGAATGGTTGGCTAATTTTACTGAGAAATGTTTGAAAGTTGAGTGTTTTTTCAAAGACACTACTTTTAATACAATTATAGAAACAACTTTTAATAGTGATGATCAATAATTGAAATAAACATTGGTTCTTACATTAGATTACTTCACAAATCTAGTAACATTTACTTTTTTCTTGTTGTGGAAAGCAGTTTGGAATGAAAACCAATAAGACATGACTTAATTTGTTTCAAATTCTAATTCAATCACTGAATATTTAGCATTAATGATATCTTTAAGAGTTAATGAATTTAGAATTGATTTTTAACTCCTTTCAATATTTGAATCTATTATTTAACCTTTCCCAGATAAGAGTATCTTTAAAGAATGTACTGATTCTTAAAGAAGTTCATTATCAATTGATATTATTCAATAAAAAATATTCATGCCTTTAATGAAACATAATTAAGTCTTACCTTGGTAAACTGATGAAGTTGCTTTTGTTTTAAGTTTCATTAACTCATAATTCTATGCTGATTTATAGATTAGAAATATTATTGTAAAGGGGGGATTAAATAATGTATGATATAAATTCTAAATTTAGTATTTTAGAAGAATTAATACAATCTCATAATTTATCATTTATTCTGTTGTGCGCAACCCTAACAAACATGATCGTTAGGATGCATTAGGATATTGGATAGATTTAGCAGAAAAATTATAATAAAATTATGATCTTGAAGGACTCTTTATAGTTTATAAATATGGAATTCAATTATTGTTAAAAGACTATATAGGAACAATGCCAGTTCTCTTTAGAGATTTGAATCGAATACCAAAAATAAATGCATTTTATGAAGAACATATAAAACATAATTTCAAAGATTCAGATAATTAAAAATAACATCTTTATATACCATCATTTCATAAATTTATTACATAAATTAAGAGATTAGAATTATAAATAAAAACTAATAAGAGTCTATTTCATTAGATTTCTGATATTATGTTTTTATTGGTAAAAATGTCTAAACGATAGCAAGTGCTATATCAATAAATGTGTCCAAAAGTAATATTTACATAATAAATAATTTAAGATTTCTGAAAATGAAGAATAGATGATTCATTATTTCACTAAAGGAATTGAAAAGGAATTGGAAGCCAATCTTTAAATTCCTCTTGATAAAGAAACCTTAGTGTATATAGAATTGATTAAATTGGCAAAAAATATTAATTGATTGATTATAAGATGGATAATAATAATTATGAGCTGTTTCATATATATTTTATCTTTATATTAAAATAAAAATAGAATCTGAATTCAATAAACTATTAAAATAAAATATAATTTATTATAAAAATTACTTTAGATTAAATTCTATTATTATTTCAAATTAAAAGACAAGAACGAAAACATTTTAAATAACTAAAATATCATCCTTTAATAAGTCAAAAAAATATAGAATACCAAAATATTAAAAGATTTTAATCTAATCATTAGATTACCTTTAAAATTTTTTGATTTAGCAATAATATTTAATAATAATTATAAAATACATAATTAATAGATACATATTAAATTTAAGATGTAAACTTAGGATATATTATAAAAAGTATTTGTTTATTATAAACATATTTTATGCATATATTTTAAAATCATATTTATGGTATAATCAAAAACCTCCTCTCAATTGAATGACCATATGAACAGTGTCTCCAGCTGACATTTGAGCATCTGAAATTTTAAATTCTTCTTATAAATGTCTTCCTTTAAATATTAACTAAATTAATATTGAATATACTTTAAATTATTCAGAGCTAATTCCCTCTTTCTCTTATAATTACATTTTAAGTTATTGAATTGTATTATCAGCTTCTATATTATATGAGACCTTCTTGCCTGCTAAAGTCTTTATAAAAATTTACATGTATTTAAATTAAATAATTATTAAAAGTAAATTGTCAAAGCTTTTCTATATATAAAGCAACCCGATCAATACTGTCATAAATCAGTAAGAGTTTTATTATATACATTAAATTCTTTAATTATAGATGATATAATTTTTAATTGAATAAAAATTTAGTAGTCTAGTAAATAAGAAAGAAATAATTTACTAAAGATTACATATTTGATTGAGAATTAAACTAATTTATTTAGTATAAATTTGAAAATAATTCAAAATTTATAATATATATGTTAGAGTATCGTTAAAATAACATCTAAGTTATAGTAAGAGTAAAGCCTGAATAAGGTTGTATTAAGGTTGATGAGTGTGATTCCACTTTATTATTGATATCGAACAAACAATATAACTATGATCATGTGATTCCTCCAAGGGCTTCATAATAGGATGTCTTCACAATGATAGGATAACCACTGATCAATAATGCTCTACAAGGTTACAATGGTTGTGTCTTTGCATATGGTTAAACAGGTAGTGGGAAAACTCATACATTAATTGGTAATAATGATGGATTACTTCCTTAATGTTTACAATACATTTTTGCTTGTTCTATTGAAGATCCTAATGTTATAATCAAAGGTTCATATTTAGAAATTTATAATGAGTAAATATTTGATTTACTCTCATCATCTTCAAATTCTTTACAAATAAGAGAAGATCCTAAAAAAGGCATATATGTAGAAAATTTGAATGCAGCAGTAATTTCAAATTATGATGAAGCAATAGCCTTATTAAGAAAGGGGAATTCAACAAGACATATTGCTGCTACAAAAATGAATAGTGAAAGTTCAAGAAGTCATGCAGTATTTTTAATTCAATATTCTACTTCAACTTAATAAGATAAATGTGAAGTACATTTATATTCAAAAATGTACTTTGTTGATTTAGCTGGATCAGAACGATAAAAGACAGCATAAACTGAAGGATAAAGATTAAAAGAAACTCAAGCAATAAATAAAAGTTTGACTTAACTTGGATTAGTAATTTATGCAATTGTAGAGAGAGAAAAAGGAAATAATAAAATTCATATTCCTTTTAGAGATTCTAAACTAACTACTTTATTAAAAGATTCACTTGGAGGAAATTCAAAGACATTTATGGTTGCTGCTGTTAATCCATTACATGAAGAGGAAAGTATTTCTACTTTGAAATTTGCAGAGAGAGTTAAACAAATAAAAGTTAAAGCTCATGTCAATAAAGAGTATTCAGGAGAAGAAATTACTAAACTTAATCTATAGATTTAATAACTTAAAGAAGAATTAGTTAAGAAAACAAGGGAATTAGAAAATGTATAACCTAGTGATGCTTTATAATCTTAATTACATATGTAATTTGATGAGATATAGAAATTACTTTAATAGATACATTAAAGTGCTATATAGATGGAATTAGAAACTGTTGAAGGATAATTATAGGAGTATGCAGAAAAGAAGAGTTATATTATTTAGATTTTAAAATCATTAAATTTATCATTTAAAGAAGAGGAAACTACTAATTATTAAACATTAAATGAAAATATAGAATATTAAAATAAATTGAAAATACAATTATTATAATAGGAAGATGTAATATATAAATTACAAAAAAAGAAAAAGGAATTAGAATAAAGTATTAGTGATTAATAGTAGGCTCATAAGACTATATTAGCTTCTACATTAAGAGGATTTGAAGATCAAATAAAGATGAAAGATTATCTTTATGATTAAATTAAAGAAGATTTTGATTAAATGGAAGTTTCTAAATTATCATTGTAACATTAATATGATGTTTTGAAAGAAGAGGTTTAATAATATGTTGAGAAAATTGAATAAATGTAGATTCAATTATTTTAAAATTAATAGAATTAATCTACTATATATGAAGAGAAGAATTAAAATATATAAAAATTAGATTAAGATTTATAGAAATAAATAGAATATAATTCTTAATTAAGATTATAATTAGAATAAATTCATGTAGAAATCTATTAAAATAATTAATCATTTTAAACAGAAACAAATTAATTGCATTCTTAAATTGAATAATAACAATTAGAAATTAATAGATTATAAGAATGTGTATAAAAATTAGAAGTTGAAAATATGAACATTAAATAAAATAATGATTTCAAAAGAGAATATGATTAATTAACATAATAATATTCTAATCTTAAAAATTAATATTAACATTTAGAATAAGAAGTAAAATCATTATAAACTGAAAATTAATATAATTTAAGTGTAATAGAAAATTTAGAAATATCTATTAAATCATTTGAATTATTTGAAGATAATTGGAAATAAGAAAATCAATTATATAGAAATACTATTTTAGAATTGTAAGAATAATTAAATTAAAAATAAGAAATATTTTTACATATTCAAAAATCATTTAAATTAGATAATTGTGAAAATATTATTAATGAATTAAACAATAAAACAAATTAACTTCATAGAAATGAATAAAAATTAAGATAAGAAATATCATAATTGAAATCAGAATAATAATTGTATATCTAAAAATTACAAATTAGAGATTAAACTATATCAGATTTATAAAATGAATTATAAGATTTATAAAAAACTCATAGAACAAGTGAAGTTTAAAAATAAATTGAATAAAATGAAAAAACATAAAGTTAAAGATAATTGGAATAAAAGATTGCAACTTTAAAATTAGAATATGAAAAAATTAATAAATCTAAAAATGCTTTATTAGTAGAATATACAAAATTAGAAAATAATTAAAAGGAATTTGAATCATTTTTAATAATTCTGGAAAAGAAACTCTAAGATTATATATCAAATACATTTAGAAAAAATAGAGTTATGAGTTAAGAATAATAAATATTATATTTAAAAACTACATAAATTAAGTAATCTAAATTTGTAATCATAGAAGCTTTAGTTGATATAGTCATTGTAATATATATTATAATAAATTTTATTAGCTAGACACAATAGATAGGTAAATTAGAACCTTTTCCTAGATTAGAATTAATTGATTAATGTTTTGTATTAATTAAATTTAATGAATAATATTAAATATTCTCAATTATTTCTATTAATATATATATATTATATATAAAGAACCAAAAAAGGAAAGTAAATGTTATGAAAAATATAATTAGTATAATTAAATATTAATTCACAAAAAAAAAGATTATTGGTTTGGGAAGTCCATTATTAGATATATAAGCTGAAGTATAATTGGAATTCCTAGAAAAATATGGATTAAAATTGAATAATACATATTTTGCAGAACAAAAGCATCTTGAATTATATGAAGAATTAATCAAAATTCCATCTCACTCTCACGTTCCTGGTGGTATATTGAATTTCTTAATTATTAGGATCGGCATTGAATACAATTAGAATAGCTAGATGGATGGCATAAGCTTAGAAAGATTAAGTAAAATTTATTGGATGCGTGGGAAAATAAGATAAATTTGCAAAAATGTTAATTGAAACAACAAATAAAGATGGAGTTACAGCATTATTTGATGAACAATCATATCCAACTGGTAAATGTGCTGTTCTCTTATGTAATAAAGATAGGTATTAAAATATATAATTTTAGATGTTTAGTACCTTAAATAGGAGCATCTGCTCATTTGAGTAAAGAATTTGTTGAATAGCATATTGAAGAGATTAAAACAGCTGCTGTTTTATTTTGTGAGGTTTATTTTCTCTATCCAAGAGCTGAATTAACAAAAAATGTGTTCAAAGTTGCATAAGAAAGTAATGTGCATACTTGTCTTTCATTGTCTAGTGTAAATGCAGTGAATGATAGATTTAATGAAATATTAGCAGTCTTGCCATATGTTGATTATCTATTTGGAAATGAGGAAGAAGTAGGTTAATTTGGAAAAAACTTTGGATGTAGAGGTGGTCTATAAGAATCTATGCAAAGAATTGCTGAATTTAGTAAAGTAGGTGTTAAGGATAGAGTAGTTGTTTGTACATAAGGTCATAAACCTACATTAATTGCTAAGAAAAACGAACTTCTGAATATTTAGGTAGAATCAGTTGATGTACAAAAGATAGTAGATACTAATAGTGCTGGGGACTCATTTTGTGGAGGGTATATCATATAAAATATATCAAAGATTTATAGCAGAATTATTAAATGGAGCTGATTTAATTAAATGTACCAAAGCTGGAAATTATTCTGCAGCTTAAACCATTTAACATGAAGGTAGCACAATACCAAAGTATCAACCTGATAAAAAATGGTGAAAAAGAGGATAAATAAATGAATATTTTATAAAGTAATATTGATAAAATTCCATTTCTATTTAGTTTTTTATTTTATTTCTAATATATTATTTAAATTTAATAAAAATAATTGAATAAATGTATTATCATCATTTTTGTACTTGATAAATTATTATAAAACTTGGTATTCTAAAAAGTAAGTATAACTTCTATTTATAAATTTTCTTATTTATATTATTAAAATGTATAATAAAAATAGATGATTTAGTTAAAAATTTTTAAATATAATTTTATTAATTAAATAAAGGATCTTAAATTTATACACACTTTAAATTCATTATGAATAAATGAAGTAATATCTAGTAATTGAGATTACTTCTAAATTTAGTTTATATCTTCAAATTATTCTAAAAGGATTAATAAAGTATATAAAGTAGATGTAAATTAGTTTTAATATTTATGTCCCTCTTTTAAATAATGTGGAATCATAAGAAAAATAATAATTATTATTATTAATGTTATTAATTACATAATTTTAAATCTAAATAATGATTATATTCAGAAATTGATTTCCTAATATATTTTATCATTAAAAACTTAGTTAATATTACAAATTTGCCATCTAATCAACCTAATTTATCATATAAAATTAATGATTAAATGATAGTTTAAATAAGACATGATGTAGAAATATTAATGAAAAAATCAATCTATAAAATAGATTAAAACAAAAGTTCATTATTGAGTGGGTTGAAAATGATATGAAATACAAAAAAAATTATTCATTTATTCAAACTTTTAGCTTTTTCTTACTGTTCTCTTCTTGGAGATATAAAATAGCTTGTTTTATTGGTTCTTTTTATTTTTTCTTTTATTTGTTCTATATGTTTATTAACTCTTTCTTCTACCATTCTAGATTTAAGTGATGGTCTTGTATCTATCATCTTTTAATATTCTTCCTTAAATGACTTTACTAGTGCCCCTATTTTTGTGGAATTATTTAATTGAATATGATCACATACTTTAGCTGTTGTTTAACCACTTTTACTTCTTTTGAATTTATTTTCTTCTTTACAAAAGTTCAAACAATTTGTTAATAATGAATACAAATCTCTTCCTAATTATGTTTATTTATTAAAGGGTTTTAAAAGCATTTTTTCACAAAATAAATAATTATTTCTATCTATGTTTCCTTAAAGAATTCTATTGATTGCAAATTCAAAATGTTATTTGGCAGAAAACCATTCATCTTCTAGTTAATTTGTTCCTAAATATATTAATGCTCTGACATAACTTTAAACATCAGGAGTAGGTTTAAGTATAGGTATTATTTTTTAGTAGATTTGTTGTGATTATGCTTAAATAAATTCATATCTCATTAAGAGAAATTAAATTATTAATAATTATATGTGAATAGTAAAATAATAATAAATTATGAATCTGATTACAATAATATTAAATTCCATCTTTAAAATATATAAATTATAGAAGTTCTCAAAGATTATTTAAATATAATCAACTTATTTATTTATATTAAAATTAATATTATAATCAAATTAATTAACTAAATAGAAATATAAATGATTTCATTTAAATTGTTACTAATATAAAATAACATTTTGATAATTGTTTATAAAATTTATATTACATATTTAAGATATTATTTATCATTTAAGTTCAAATTCATTTTGATTAATTTTATTGAATGTATGTCCTTATACTTAAATTTATGTTCCAAAACTTGGTTTTTTAGGTTAAAAACCCAAAACATCTTAAGTTGCTGTATTTCTCTTATTGCCAATTCTAGTTTATCTCGGAGATTTAGATTAATGACTCTTTTTTATCTCATTTATTTATATAGGTGGTTCATCACTAAATAGAAAAGATTATATACATCAGTTTCAATTTCCTTTTAATTCTTAAAGCCTTATTCATAGCTAAATTGTTAAAAGTATATAATGAAAAAATGTTTCCAAAATTTTTCCTTTTTTCCATATTCAATTTTAAAGTTCTCATAGCTCTTGCAACTATTACTTTTGGATTATTCCAACTAAAATAATATTAAAAATTCTTTAATATTTCAAAACCCTCCAATTCCATAGATATATGTTATTCATCATAAATGGGACTAGAAAATTCTTAATTTTATGTGAGTGTATGATTATCTTAAACTTTAGTTTTAAGAGATCTTGCTGTTTTACTTCTATTTGTTTTAGTAGTCTTTCTCCTTAATTAATCTCGTTTATCTATTGATTATACTGATGGATTTATTGGAATTTCTTATGACATTTCCCTAATATCTTTTAATTTAGGTTTCCTTATTTGATTTTGAATTGATTATCCCCTTCCCCTAATATCAACTTATGTTTATGATGAAAATGGTTTGTATGAGTCCTCTTTTTTTTATTTGCGTACTAAAGTAATCTTTTTAACAGATGTCCTTGCATTTTCAGCTAAATATGGAAGTCCAAGAGAATCATTCTTCATAGAAAATTTATATTCTTCTAACTTTTAAAGATTAGATTAAGAAACATTCTGTGATAGTTTATCATGAATAGATTCTGATAATTATTCTTCTTAAATAGATACAAGTCTATTATGAAGAGATTCACTTACACCAAATCCAGCAGTTTATATAGTTTATTTAACTTACTTAACTCTTTATTTATTAGGACTTTTGAAACTATCTTTGGAACTATCACTTTCTTAAATAGGTTATAAAAGATTATCTTATGAGTAACTTCTATTTTATGATTATTATCTAGAGATTTTAGACAAACTTTTAGTAAGTGATGCTAAAAATGTGAAAAATAAAAAGTACAATATTCTTAAGGTGATATATCTTATTCATTATCATCATATGATACATCTAATTCATCATCCATAACTGTTACATTATCTAAAACTTATTTGTTTTAGAAATCTCTTATTAAAACCATAGTTTTTTTGCATTCTTTGAGAGTTTCAAATTTTTTATGTTAGTGTTTCCTTTTATAATTAGGATTTCTGTTTTAAAAGATTGGGAAATACTCTTTTTTTATTATACGTTCTTGATCTGCTACATAATGTAAGACTGGACAATCTTTGATGAGATGAGTGTATTTTTAACAAGAATAACAACTTAATTTAGATGGTTAATAATTATTGGAAAGTAGAATACTATCTCTAATTTCACAATATCTTTCCTATTGATAATATTTATACTATTTACTAAATCAAGAGGGATTTATGCTAAAACAATAAGTAATTATTATCTGGGTATTTTGTAGGCTCTTGAAAATCCTACACTTTTAGCAGATGCAGTTCTATTCATACCTGTAAAAAATGAATATTCACCAAAAGATTATCCTTTTGTAAGATATGATAATGCTCTTGTATTACTTCCTTAGTTATCATCTTAAAATTATATACATACTATCCCTTTGGTAATTATATATAATGCAGCATCATCACAAATACCTTATTGTAATATTTAATCTTCAGGTGAAAATCTAACTTCTTCAATTTGAAGAGACAATTATTTTAAAACCTTTTAAGAAAACTTAGTTAAAACTTTATTAGTTTTCATAACATTATAACGTATTTCAAAATTAAGTTCTTCTTAAAGATTACTTGATAATTTTGTTGTAATTTAAGAAACTTCTTCATCATTGATTTCTTATTCTTCTTGAAATATATAATCATAATAGTTTCTAATACGTGATTACAATTCAATTTTAATTTAATTCTTAACCAAATATTAATTTAATAAGTTAATACTTTTTTTATATAAAACTTATCTAGAATTTAGATTACTCAACATTAATCCAATAGAATTGAATGAAAAAGCAAATACTCCACATGCTAAAAACATACTAATATTTGCACAAATTCTTTCTGCATTATTTTATGGAGTTAAATCACCATATCCTACAGTGATCATAGTTTATACTGCCCAATAAAATGCATAATTATATATTGAAAACATATCAGGTTCTTTAACATATTCATCTATCCATGTTTATCTATATCCTTATTAATAAAAAGCAACACCATGCCATAAACAAGCAAATAAATGTCCTACATACAAAACCATAAAAAGTAATTTAATTAATTCAATAAAATCTTAATATGAACCAGTAAGATTGAAAAACCTAAATCATTCATATATATATATAATATTACTCTTCTAATTTATGAACTCGTCCTTATAATTTAAATAATCGACAATAATAATATATACAATATGGACACAATTACCAACCCAATTTTTCACTTGAAGTGTCTATCTCAAATTCTATTGCTATCAAAAGAGAACAAAATGAAAACTAAATAAATTATATCTAATACTAAATCATAAACTGCTTATCCTTCCAAATAATTTGTAAATATTTTTCTTCTTGATTTTATTATTACTCCCTTTTCTATATAAGATGTATTTAAAACTATCAATACATCTATTAATATTGTAAATAGAAAATAGTTTTCAACATTCTTAACTGAAATTTCACCAAAAACAATTTGTTGATATGTGATACCAAAAGATATATTAAAAGGAGTCCAAAAAAATACTGTAATTATAGTCAAAATATGAATGATTTACCATCCTATTACTAGATAACTACTTTAATCTAAAATTGGAAAAAATCTTAATCTTTTACAAATTGTACTCAACCAATGTTTTGAAGATTTATTATGTTAATAAATATATCTAAGATCATCCATTAAAAAGTTTTAAAATTGAGAAAAATGGTATGGTTTCTTAATATATGATTTTTATAACATGTTTTCAATAAAACGATTGGAATAACTTTTTGCAATAACAGCTTTTAAAAAGTTTTTCATAAATTCTTTTTATGTTGTATTTGTTTGTATTAAATCCTTCAAATCTTTATTATCCTTCTATAGCTCTGGCTTCTAAGTAGAAACCAAAGGATTTTCTTCTATTCTTGAGTCTGGTGGAGAAAACTACATTACTCTTGGAACTTTATTCAATTCCAATTATTGTGATTATTATGAAATTACATTATCAATATATTAACTTCCAACTGTTGGTGGCTTTACTGTATTATCACCCTCATCCAATGGATCAATTTTCTAATTGAATCGAGTCGGACCCCTAAATTATTTACTATTTGATTCCTCTATATTATTACTACCATGATGTTGTTCTGCATTGTAATTATCTTCAAACTCAAGAAAGAAATCAGAACTCATTAATTAATTTATATTACTAAATATTCAAATTAAAATCTCATAAATTTTTACTAATCTCTATCTTTATCAATTTCATTTTATAAATAATTAAAAATATACAAAGAATCTCATAAACTAAATCTTAGTTAACTAGATTCTTAGATTTTCAAGAAAAAAAAAATTGTTTAATATTAATATTAATTATAGGATCTTCATAAGTATTCGAATAATTTGTATAGTTAATTATCTTAATTCTTATAAATTAGTTGTTATATTAAAATAAAAATTGAAGTTATCTTAATAAAATATCATCAACAATAAATTAATTTATTTTTTATAATTCGGTCTTGAGTCCTCCTAAAATTTAATTTACATTTTGGGGAGACCTTTTACAAAAAAAACAAAATTTAATTTGTAAAATTGAATGATAAATTGATAGATTGCTCTTTTGGTATGCTTTATTTTTTTATTTTATACATGATCTTATTTAAAGGTAGCATTGTATCTGCAAAAAAAATAAATATATATTAATTTTATAAATATACCATTTAATTAAGTCATTTATTTCTTTATTAAAAACATACTATAATTATTATGTAAACTCCTTATTTACCTATTTATTACTCTAATTCCTCACTTTTGTATTCATATAATTGAAAAATTTTATTCCTAAATAATATTGATACCACTAATTTTAGTTATTATTAAATCTAGACCTTATTTATTTATAAATGAAATGAATCTGATATCTAATTGGAGTCATTGATTACACTTAAAAAAGCATTGTTGTGATTATTTAAATTTCTGGATAAATATATAAATAGAACAATCATAAAAATCATAAAAATCATTCTAAGTCTGTTGCTAGCAATAAAAACAGATGTTAAATTTTAACTATTTTTGAAATTATCCTAACAGCAAGCATTAAGACTTATTCAAAATAAGTTATTGAAATATAATACTAATGTTATATTAGTTTAAAATTAATATAATGACATTACAAACACCTATAATCAAGTTAAAAATAATAATACGCTTGAAAATGTTTTCAAGATTTATTATCATTTTCCAATATAAATTCAAAGACAGTGAATATCTTCAAAGGCACGTCTTATACATATATATATATATATTAATCTTCATAAACAAAACAATTTATTACTACCTAAAATTTGAATATTATTTCTTCTCTTTCAAGAACACTCTATCAGGTTTTTATATACTGATAAATAAACTCTATAAGATAGAATACAATCTTTTAAACAATATAAAATGAAAACAGTTCAAAAATCTCTACATATTTTCAGAAGTGCGTTTCTATATTATATATGCCATTAGGGATCTTTGATTTTTGAGTTAAAGACATAGCTAACGTATTGCTTCTTTAAAAAGTACCAACTAAACTTAAAAGAAAAAAAATACCATATGTTTCGAAAACATTCATGCATTGAGTTGACCTCTGTATTTTTATGCGGTTTGATTAGTTTAAGGAGGGTTGTTAGGTTTTATATATTTTTGTTTTTCTTTATGAATGATAAAAATGTTTTCTGGTTACATTAGATGAGATGATTATAGTATCCTCTTAAAATTTGTTAAGTGATCACTTTAGAAATATTTTTTGGTATATTTTTGGACTTGGACGACTCACATAATCTAGGACTAGCCTTTTTTATGGGCAGTTTTGTCAAAACCATCTTCCTCATCTCAACTTTCCAATTAATTCTTCTTTGACTTGAAATAGGTGTATCACAACTCTCGTTATTTTTATTGAGAAAAGTAAGACTTTCTTCAAAAGATTATGTGACACTCATGTTCTTTTTAATATTTAATTATTTTTTTCAGAAATAATTGACAGGCCTATTAATACTCTTGTCGTTTGGTGTAAATATGCAATAGTTAGTTTATTTAATATCTTATAATTCGCACTTTTGGTTAATGATAATTATGTTTTAAGACCAAATTAATAACAATATATACATTGTTAATCATTAAAATATGAATTATAATGAGGAATAGATTTTCATATTCTTGTAACTTAATATTTATACATTAAAAATACATAAAAAAAATCAACATCACTAGTTTTAGCAGAATTATTGATTTTTTTAGAAAGCGTTGAAAAGTAGTATATTATTATAATACAAAAAATTTATTAATATTAGTTAAATTTATACAATTATCAAATTATGAAATTTATTTATTATAAATAAAAAGAGCATTCAATGTTCGAATAAATTAAATATAGAAATATTCAAAAAAGAATTATTTTTTTACAACTTCAAAATATTGTAAGGTGGAAATCACATTGAACTTTAAAAAACTATTTGATATTTCACTTATAATTCTCATTTTTATGGTAACTTAATTTTCACTAAATTGTAATTTTAGAAACTAAATGAATAAGAATTTATGATAGAAAATTATAAATACATTTTGAAAATTGAATTTTTCCATTCTTTTATTATTAAAAGAACTATTTTTAAAAACTAAATAGAAATATAAAATAAATAGTATCTTATTGATTTCCTTTATTGATGAATTTCATTTAATCTTCTGTAAAATATTTCATATTCAAATACTATTTACTATATATAATATTTTTTTATCTCAGATAAAGACTTGATGTTTAGGAATTTTAATCCATTAAGTTTGAATAGCATTTATGCAAATCTTAATTTATTATATATATACACTCTTAAATAAGATTATAGATTCATAGATATCTTATTAGGATTACAATTATTCTATTATAACTTCAAAAAAGACTAATGAATCTAAATGATGTTTTTAATAGAAATCAAATATACACATTAATACAGTTCTTGATTAAAATAATATAGTGATAGTACTATTCCAAATTTAATTTGCCTTTCATCCTCATAAGATATATAGCTATTTAACATGCCAAACATTCACATTTTGGTGAATTTCATAAAACTATTTTATTCTTTAGATCAAATATGGAATAATTATTATTTCTAATAGATTTTTTTTGAACCTAAATGGAATTCAAGGAGGAAATCCAGAAAAAAATTAAGAGTTTTATTTCCTGTAGGATTTGAAGAAGCAACTATAACATCTCCAAAAGAGAAAAAAATATTTATAAAATAAAGAAAAGTATGTTAATTTATGAATTACATTATTTAACAATATTATACCCTATAATTATTATTTTTGAAAAAAATAAACCAGTTAATAAAAATCATCAGTTTTTATAACTTAGACTTTGGACAAACAAATCTCTACATGTTAGGACTCGAGCAGATTTCTTACTATACGCATATAAATAATAGTTTATAAGAATAACATTGAAAAATTCACAGGATCATCAAAAATATCATTTGTATAGTTTTAAATATCTTTAAAATGGATATACTCTGTAATATGAAAAAGAGAATCAATTAAAATTATATTAAAAATGTAATTAATTTATTTTCATAATTAAATCAACTCTAAAAACAATTCTTAATTAGATAGAATTATTTGAGTAGAATAATTTAATAGAAAACTTTAAAGTAAATGAAAATTGTTTTAAATTATGATTAATAGATAAATTATAATAAATTAAATTGATTATTAATTTAAATTGAAATGTTAAGCAAATTAGCAAGAATTTCTCATTTTAGGCCTTTTTTTGCATTTTGTGATTAGAAGCCACCATAAGGTATTCATAATTATAATGAAAGGATTTGAAAAATTCAAGAGAAAACCTAAATAATCAAATGAACCATCTGAATAGAAAATCGAAAATATTTAAGAAGAGAAAGTTTAAGAAAATAGAGAAGACAAAAAATAAGAGGAAAATATTAAAAAGGAACGACCAATAGAGCCTTAATTTGAATAACCTAAATAAGAATAATAATAAAATATAAATAAAAGATTTTCACAAGAATAATACAAATTTTCTAAGCGAGAGAATACAAATAATTTTGGAGTAAAGCAAAAACCAACAACACCATCATAAGATGTATTTATGCAATAATATTTAGCCTAATGATCAAATCAAGTAGTATTTTTTTATGTTTTTGGCATCTGTACCTCTTGCTTATTTAGTATATAAAGCTTATGAAGAAGGAGAAAACTATATATCATTTAATGAATTTCAAAGGGGTTATTTGGAAAAAAAATTTGTGATTTCCATACAAGTTGAAAAAATAAATGGGGAAATCATTGCAATTATATATACAATAGAAGGAAAGAAAAAATTAAAAATTATGGATTTAGATTACTTTCTTTAAAAAATTGATGATTTAAAAAATGAATAATAAATACCCATTTCCTTTTAAAATCAAGATGAAACTTAAGAAACTACAGCAAATATTACTAAATATGCTTCAATATTATTTTATGGTGGACTATTCTTTATTATGTTTTAAATTTATAAAAATATGACAAAAAGTCTTTCAGGTATGGCTGGTGATATGATGGGTGGTATGGCTAAAATGAAATCTAAATAATTTGAATAAAAAATTAAAATAAAATTTAAAGATGTTGCAGGTTAAGATGAAGCAAAAGGAGAAATAAAAGAATTTGTAGATTTCTTAAAAGCACCAAATAAATATAAAAAATTAGGAGCTAGAATTCCAAGAGGAGCTTTATTAACAGGACCTCCTGGAACTGGAAAAACTTTATTAGCTAAGGCTTGTGCTGGTGAAGCAGGAGTGCCTTTTTTCTATGTTAGTGGATCAGAATTTGTTGAAATGTATGTTGGTTTAGGAGCAGCTAGAGTTCGTGAACTTTTTAAATAAGCTAAATCTAAAGCTCCAAGTATTGTCTTTATTGATGAAATCGATGCTGTTGGAAAGAAAAGAAATTCAAAGGGTTCAAAAAATGAAGAAAGGGATAATACTTTAAATTAACTTTTAGTAGAAATGGATGGTTTTGGAACTGATAGCACTGTTGTTGTATTGGCTGCCACTAATATGAGAGATTCTTTAGATACTGCCTTGACAAGACCTGGAAGATTTGATAGAAATATTGAAATCACATTACCAGATATAAATGGAAGAAAAGAGATATTTTTAGTACATTTAAAACCAATTAAATTAGATCCATCTAAAACAAAAGAAGAATATGCAAAAAGGTAATTATTTAAATTAAATAATTATAGATTAGCAACATTAACACCTGGTTTTTCAGGAGCTGAAATAGCAAATCTTTGTAATGAAGCTGCTATTTTAGCTGCTAGATAGAATAGTAAATATGTTACATCATTTCATTTTGAATAAGCATCTGAAAGAGTGATGGCTGGATTAGAGAAGAAGAAATTTATGAGTGAGGAAGAAAGAAAAATTGTTGCTTTTCATGAAAGTGGTCATGCTGTAGTAAGTTGGTTTTTAGCTGGAGGAGATCCTTTATTAAAAGTATAAATTTATTTAATATTAAGCTTACAATTATACCAAGATCTAAAGGATCTTTAGGTTATGCTTAATATTTACCAAATGAGAGTAATCTTTAAACTATGGAAGAATTGAAAGACAAAATATGTTGTGTTTTAGGTGGCAGAATTTCTGAGAATTATTTCTTTAAATCTATTACTACTGGTGCTAGTGATGATCTCAAAAGAGCTTATGACTATGCTAATGCCATTATAACTAAATTTGGTATGAATGAAACTATTGGATAAATTGGATATTAAGATGATTAATACTCTAAGGATTATAGTGATAAAACTAATGAAGTAATTAAAAATTATATTTGATAGATAATAGATGAAGAGATGTAAAAACTGATATATCAATGTACTAAAAGAACTGAAGAATTAGTGAAAAAATATGAAGATAAAATTAAAGCTCTTGCTGAATTGCTATTAGAGAAAGAATCATTAGATTTATAATAAATTATTAATTTACTTGGAGAAAGACCTTTTCCACCAAAATCAAATTATAAAGCTTATTTGGATTTGAAGAAGGTTGAATAAACTGAGATTAAAAATGAATTACCATAAGAGTAAAATTAATAATAATTATCTTAATCAGAAAAAAAATGAATAAGAAAAATGATTAAATAAAAATGTTAACTTTTTTTTAAATATGTAGTTTATTCTTCAATTATTATTTTGGCAGTAAGGACAAATTTTTGATTTTTCATTCCATTTTTTAAAACAGCATAAATGAAATCTATGTATACATATTAATAATGCTAAAGTATCACCATCATTGTAATTTTATGAACAAATTAAACATTCTAAATTATCTTCTGATGTTTCATTAGTTTTTTTAAAAATAATTTCAATATATGATTATTATTCTTATTATTATTATTATTCTTATTATTATTATTATTCTTATTATTATTATTAGATAAGTTATTGTGACTATTCTTGTTCATATATTTATTGTAATAATTATTTAAATAATTTCTCTTAATTTTATTAGTTTTAAAAATATTAAATATTTTCTATCAATGTTTTCTATTGAATTAAAATATCTTAAAGTGGTAAATTTTATAATTCTTCATTTGATTATTAAATAATCTTCAATTCCTCTTCACTTATTAAATTATTTATATCTAATTTTCCATCAATACTTTCTCCCATATTCTTTTATTATAATTATTCTTATCCATCTTAAAAATCTTCTTAATGAAGTTGAGATTTTTATAATAATTTATATTATTTGTATTTAAGCTTTAATTCATTTTTTTTATTTTCAATTATATTTTTAAGATTATTTTTAGAAATATCAGCCTCAATAATTTCTCCATTCTTTTTTATATGCACTTAAATTCCCTTTTCATCTTGAAAGCTAGCAAAATAACTATTTTCATTGTCTAAATTATCCATATATAAATAAATAAATAATAGAATTATAAAATTTAGAAAATTATAAATATCTCATTTTTTTATACAATAATAATTTTATAGAATAATAATCTAAAGAAATCTGATAATTTATATACAAAAAGTATTTTGATATCACAATTATTACAATAAATTATAAGTATCATGGACTATAGAATCTTAATGCTGATTCTTTAATATGATATTTTTGTCTTGAATAAGAATTAAAATAAATACAGGTATTATCTGCTAATTTATCTCATTTTTTCATAATCATAAGGTAAATGAGAAACCTTCATTTATAATAATGGATTTTCCTTTACATCTATAGATGGAAATTTAAGTAAAGCTTCTTAACCAACTTCAAGTTAACGCAATTTTTCCTCCAAAGATCTTTTTGGTGCACGCATACTCTTATCAAATTTTAACCAACCTCTTATCAAATACATCTATTCTCTACTAACTTATTTTTCAAAATCAGTTCCTCCCTTTATAGAATGTTATTTCAATTGATTATTTAAAGGACCAGTCCTGAAAGTTCTTGGCATCTCATCTGTAGATTTAAGTACATTTCTAGGGCTACCAAAATTGACTTCATATCTATGAGAATCAAGACCTTTATATGAGACATCATATTAGCCTATACTAGGACTGATGTTATGACTTCTAGTAATTTTCAGATGTTTTTATGAAGGTTGGCAACGCTACTTGATATCACTTCTAACAAAACCCTTTTATTGGTCATCAACAGAACTACATTATAAGTAATATTTGATTTGCTGTCTAAATTTTGATTAGATTGAACAAATTTTGACAATTCTTGATCGTACAATTCTGTAATGGACTTAAGCATAATTAAAAAATATATATATCGAATAAATTTTAATAAGAAATATCAGCAACACTTCTTATTTTATTTAGAACATTTCTTTTTATGTCTTAATTTAGATTATTTATCTCTTTCTATAGCATTAATCTCATCATCACTTGTACAAGTATCTGAACTTTCAGATTCTTCTGCATGTGGTTTATGATATATACAACAAACTAAATTTAAGTTAAATGATTAGTATACTATTAGATTTGAGTCTTCCAAGATTTTCATTATCAACAGTATCTTCTGTCCATTATACAGATCCTTTCTTTTTTTCTTTCTTTTTTTATTACTACTCTATTTCATGTTATTGACTATTATTGAGATGTAATATTGTTTAACTCGTTTGACTGGTTGTCTATGTTTAAGAAATCATTCGTGTTTTTTTTGTGAGAATTATTTATTATTATTATATTATAATTATATTTTATAGACTCTTAGAAGGATATATATATATAGGACAATAATTAAACTTTTGATTAATCTAATGTATTATAATAATAATTATATGAATATTGACAACATTTGTTAAATTACAAAATATTAACTAGAATAAATAAATATTGTATTTCATCTAAATGTTCCCAATTTACGAGGACGAATGAATTAATTGATCACATAATTCTATTTTTCTATAAATTAATCAGTATTATGATAATAAGAAGCACTTCTATATGTTGAATTTCGATATGGGATTTAGTGTTTGCTTGTTATTATGCCTAACATATTGTTATACTCTCCAATGTATTTATTAGTTTTAATGTTAGTTGTATGTTGAATTTTAGGAAGAGCAAATTATTGAAGATTAATTCTTATATGGGCAGGACTTCCTCCAGGGGCTTTTTAGTTTGATTATAGTTCTTCAGTTGTATGATTATCTAATTGCATTAAAGCACTTCTCTAAAGCATTGAGAGATCATTATTTAGTGGTGATCTTCTATGGAGAATCTCTTTCAGTTCTTCTCTTTTGTGTAATTTAAGCATTAAAAATATTTATTTTTTTCATTTTTATTATAAATTTTGATGATTTTCGGTGTTTATATTTTTTGTAATAAATCAATGTTTTCAATAAATATTGAATAATATAAAATATGAGTAATAATGGAAGAGTACAAGTGTATGAGAAATTGTGTTAATGTCTTACAACATTAGAATTGAAGAGATATAATCATCATGTGAGAACTCCTGAAAAGGATATCACATTAATAAAAGAATAAATCAATCAAGTATTATAAATGATAATCTAAAAATAAGTATCTTAAACAACATTTCAAGACACTTTGTTACTCAATAGAATTACGTAAGACACTCAAGAAGATAATACTATAAGGTGAATTACATGAAATGAACTATAATTGGTAACATTTTCATTTCAATCTTTAGGGTATTATTGGAGTTATCAGGTGCAAGAACAAAGAGAGTTTAAAATCCTGATGTATATGATGAAGTCATTAAATTAAAAACAGACTATCCATAGTCATATTTTTAAACAATTTAATTGGTATTCTTGACAAAATAAAATTAGAGGATGTTGTAAGAACTGTTTCACCCACTTAGAGAATAAAGAACAATGAAAGAATTTATGAAAGAAATCATGAATATGAAGCTAAAATAGAAAGGATTTTAGTTGCATATTCTATTAGAAATCCTTTTGTCTCTTATTGTCAAGGTTTAAATTTTATTACGCACTTTTTGGTTAATAAGTTAAAATTTTCTGAAGAGGATGTAATTATGAATAGTAAAATTAATAGACTTTTTGGGCATTGAGTTCATTAATTGAAGAGATAATGCCATTAGATTATTATACTAATATGATAAGCGTTATGGTAGACACTAAAATTTTAGAATATTTCAGTAAAATCTATGTACCTGAATTACTATAACATTTCAAAGAGATTTATTTAGAAGCTAATTTTTATGCTATATAATGGTTTGTATGTTTATTTACTCCAAATCTACATATAGATATAGTTAAAGAAATATGGATGAGAGTTATGGTTTAAGGTAATAGAGCATTGATAGCATCAGGAATAGCAATATTGTTTATTTTTGAAAAAGATTTATTGAAATTTTCTGATTTTGGAGATCTATTAGAATTTTTTAAAAAGAATCTTAAAGAATATAAGAATATAAATGAATTTAGATTTATTGTGAATCAAATCAAAATAAAGAAAAAACCATTATTTGAAGCAAGAGATATGTTTAGAAAGATTCTAGAAAAAGAACATGAATAAAGTTTAGGAGATGAATCACCTATGTTAAATAAAGTTACATGTAATCCATAATGGACTGTATGTAATTAAGTTATGCATTTGAATAAAACTTTGAAAAGATCATTCTCTTTTTTTGTATATTGTTAAAAAGAACCTTGTAGAGTTATAAATGATTATTGGGATAGATATGATGATTCAAGTAGTTAATGTAGTAGTACAGCATCTAGTCCAAAAAAGAAGAAATAAAAAATTTAAGGACCTTAAGTATTACTTGGTAGATAGTTTCATATCTGTTAGAATAATGACTTAGATGAGAATGATAAATATTTATATAGATCTACTTTGTTAGTACATTAAGACTTAAATTCAGAAATATAAAGTAATGAAGATGAAGAGGATGAAAATTTAGAAAATTATGAGAGCATATAATCAATTGAATAAGGAAATAGTAGAGGAAGATCTATAACAATGAATAGATTCATGCCTCGATTAAGTGAATAAGGTTATGATGGATTCTATAAATAAGCTGTTTATTTGATGAAATAATAACAACCTGCAGAACCAAGAAAAATTAGTGGGGAATTAAATTTATTTCCTGAAACTAAAAATGAATAAGTTTAACAAAAATATAGAGTGGCAAGATAAAGTATTAGTAGCATTGCTTTTGCTACTTAATTTGTTCAAAAGTGAATGAACAAATATATATATTTAACAAATAATTATAAATTATAATTAATTTTTAATGTACGAACAAGAACTTCCATCAAATTTAGATGACTTTCCTAATTATAATCTTAAGTAATCAGCTGAATCTGATAAAATCATTGTAGATAATGATCAAAAGAAAAAAGCAGCTTATCAATTCATGCAATCTTTAGAAAAAAATCTAAGAACTAAGATTGGTAGTCCTTAACAAAGAATTTAAACAATAGCTGTGTCTCTTGAATTGTATGATACAATTTTCAATAAAATTTATTGCAATACTCTTTATAAGGTAATATATTCAAAATATTAAATAGGAAACCTTATTTCCATTAGCTGAAACTTTAGAAGAAGCTTTCAATGATGAATTTGATTCTATAACTAAATTACTTTTCAATGAAAGTTGTTATAGACATGCATTCTAAAGTGTACAATAACAATTCAATTTACAAACATCAATAGAGTCATGGCAAAATTACTAATTGCTTTTTGCAGCACTATAATAAAAGTATACAAAATGCTGAATTAGGCAAAATATTGATCTTCCCCTACCTCCAAGTTGGATTTGGGATATTTTGGATGAGTATGTGTATCAATTTTATGTGTCCTCCAGATGGAGAAAATTATTAAAGAATGATGAAATTAATCAATTGAAAAACATATAAGATTTTTGGAATCTAGAAGAAATGTTGAAAACATTAGAGGCATTCTATACTCAAAGAAATAGTTCAGTCTAAAATACTCTATAATATTTGGCATTTTATTCATATTTAGCTGCTGCAAAATTACATGTGATGTCTGGCAATTTTTAAGTAGGTTATACTTTATTATCATAAATTTAACATTCAGAATTGATTATATATAGCAAATCAGGTGGAGCTTATTAATCATTATTCAGTTATACTGGATTCTGTTTTTTATTGAATAAAGAATACAAGAAAGCTAATCTTACCTTAACATTAATTGTTAATTACTTCAATAAATTTAAATAGTTATATACAAAATCCTATCAATATGATAGTTTAATCAAATAACATGAAAAAATATTAGCATTATTAGCTGTTACATCTTTATATTATCCAGAAATTGAAGACAATATAATTACATTATTAAAAGAGAGTAGAAACAAATTATTTGAAAAATATGAAAAAATGTTAAAGTATGATCTATAAGTCATAGGAGAAATCTTATTATAATCTTGTCCTAAGATAATCAATACAATCAAGAATTTAAAGGAATTCTAAACTGAATAGGAAGTTAATCCAAATGAAATAATAATGGATATGAAAGATAAATTGTTAAAGGAAGTATTGGAAGCCAAGAAAATAAATGAAGTTGAATAAGTATTAAGTCTTTACAATTAAATTACTTTCTAGCATTTTAATAAAGTAAATTATTTAAATTATAAATTAAGTTACTTCCTGAGAAATATATTTCATTGTATATTCAAAGAAATAATGTAATATTAAATGAAAATTCCTTTGAATCTAGTATTCTTAGTAAATTTTGGTAGAAATCAAAATTGTTAGATATTGAGATTTAGAATAATATCATTCATGTGAAAGAAGTTCAAATAAACTAAGTAAATTATATATGATTACATCTTTCTAGAGAGATTTCATTAATTAATTGGCTTAAATGAATGCAAATCTTGAGAAAACCTTTTTAGAGTTGAGTAGGAATTTATGATATTTGTTGTTGAAATTATAAAAAAAAGTATATCAATATTTATATTAATAATGGAATTGGCTCCTCAGCATAGATTCAAAATATATAAGTCATTATTAGATTATTTGGTACCAGAAGAGAAAATAGATTTTAAATACCTTTTTCTTTGTAGATTGTATGTTAATGCGAAATATGCATGCGGTATTAATAATTTAATGAATATTAGATTCATATATTATCCCATCAAATTTTAGACTACTTTTTTTAGATAAGAAAAATTTTTAGGTTTATGAGGTAGATCCTCCTATTTTATTCAGTGACATACCATAAAAATTCTTTGATTAATAACGATTACCATTAAATTAGAGATTTTAGTATACTAGAACCAGAGAGAATAAAAAAAATACTAATTTAGATTAAACTTGCCTTATATTTAATGAATTTTGGTCACATATTATTATAGAAATGGGTAAGGATGACATTAAGAGATTTTAAGCATTTCTATTAAAATTACCTGAATAACATAAAATACCATTCTAATTGAGATTGTAATAGAATCTTTTGTAAAACAACTAAGAAATTAGTGATAATTATAAAGGTGATATTATAAGAAAAAAAATAAAAATAGTAAATTAAGAATAATTTTGGAATCACTAAAAACCTATTCAAGAAATGAAAAGGAATTTAATTAGTGAATATTAAAATGCATACACTAATAATTTAGATGCTGTATTATAAGAATTAATGTCTTATTGTAGTATTTATAAATTGAGTTAAAATGATAAAATCAAATATGTTGATTAACTATAATTGATTAATGATATTAAACTCAATACAGAATAGGATGATAATCCTTATATGAGAAATCGTCCTCCAAAAAAAACCAAAGGAAAAGAATAGAATTAAGTAAGTAAATATGGAGATGAGAAGAATGTTTAACCATATTCTTATATATAGTCATTCAAAAATATATATGAATAATAATTAATCAATACAGAATTAGGAAAATAATTTATAAAGACTTTTGGATTAAAAATTATTGATGAACTTGCATGTAATTATTATTTAAATTAATTAGAATAGAAGAATTTCAATTTTGTGAATGATTACAATTATGATGAAGAAGCTATAGGTAAATTATTTAAATTAATATAAAAATAGCTATTAGCGGAATTAAAACAATGTAATAAGATCCCATGAATGAAGAAGTGATTTGTAAAAATATATATCATAATTAAGATCAAAGAGTACAAGGAAACATATTAGATCCCTCATTTCTAGGCTAAATCGAATTAGAAAATGATGGATTCCAACTTGATGAATAACCTAAATCAAAGGTCAAATCATAATAAAAAGTACCTCCACTTATGAAAAAACAATATCAAACTAATTCTGAGTGGGAAAGAGATCGTAACTACATTCTTCAATCGATCAATTAATTCGATTATGAAAAGAAATTTACTAGTAATTATAATCATAATAATATAAAAAGAGGTTGACATCTATTAAGCAATTAAAGAAGACTATAAGTTAAGCTTTAAAATTTCTGTAAGTACGATCAAAAGATAGGAAGAAAGAGAAAAAGATTTTTATGCAGAAGTAAGAAGAGTCTATTCAAATGTGAGAAGATTACTTTAATATTTGTTTGAAGGATTGGAATAGAAAAAAAGTGAATAGTAAATGAAAGAGTACACTGAAACACTCAAAGAAGAAATAAAAGCAATCAGAAACAAAATTAATTAGCTATAAACAACTGCAACTGATAAAGATAAGTTTAAAAGTATTTTGTATGAAGATTTACAAAAATAAATTGAAAAGGCCATAAATGAGACTATTTATTAATGAATAATAGTACAAACAATTTTTTTATTCCTATTCTTCAGATTATACTAAAGAGTGGAAATTCTGTTAATAAATTACTGAATAATTAAATTGATTCCTTTTTTACATCTAAATATTTCTTTATATTTCTATCTACATCTTACAAACCATAAATCTCTTTAAATATTCTAACAAAATTACTTTTCCTTTTTATTTATAACTTTATTAATTCTTTATTCTAATAATTTGCCAATACTTCAAATGATGAATCTTATTAAAGATGATTAGAAATAGGATCTGTACCTAATGCCAAATTTAAATACATTATTTTATTTACATTTGCAGACAATATCTAAATTTATTATTAAGAAATCTATTCATAAGATGATTATGATCCTCCAATTTTTCTATTTTATTAATATAATATACTATCTAAAGGAGGAATGATAGATATTGTTTAATCATTAGACCAACAAACTACTTTCTTTTTATAACATACGTAAATTAAACTAAATGTAAATGTAAATAGAATTGCACCTAAAACAGTAAAAAAAGTAATAGTCTATTATTCACAATTGTTTTATAAATAGCAAGATATATCAAAGAATTGAGAACACTTTAATTCACATATTGTTCCTATATTAGTAGCTATTTAATTATTCGATTTATTTTTATTCTCATTTATATTATTATTATCATGTTATTAATTCAAATATACAATTTTCCAATCCAAAAGAGATCCTTCATTATTTAATAAACTAAAATTACATAGATTTGATTCTTTGATATCAATAGAAACATTTATTTCTTATTTAATAATTTTGCTCTTTAATGGTTATAATGAAAGCTCTGTTGAATTTATTGTTATTGTATTTATAGAACAATTAAAATAACTTTTAAATTCACTTAAAATATCACCAATATTAGTAATTTAAGCATATAATATACCAGATCCTGAAGAAATAGAAAAATTTTGAATTTCAGCTAAATCAATTTATCCTTTCTCAGTACTTTATATATTTCCATCATAAGATATTCTACCAGTTGTATTTATTTAAAGTGCGATAGTTGTGAACATTTATTGATCAATGCTAAATTAAAGGAATTAGTTATTATTAATACTAATTTACTAAAATTTCCCATATTTTTAAATCAAATAGAATGGTTAAGAATTATTATTAACCATGGCTATATCATTCTGATATAGATCCTCTAATTAATTTTATAAGCAAGATCTTATTTACTTTTTACAACTATTGATTTCATTTTTAAATGAAGAATATGATACTCCTATTTTATTACATTCCCCCTGTCCTAATAATTCTTTAGGTACAAACATATAAGCTGATGTTCCAGCTTAAACTCTTATATGATTAGCAGGTGAACTTGGTTTCATTAGCATAAAAGACTCCAATGAAGGTGGCTAATTTGATGGAATATAATCTTAAATAATTTTGGCAATAGAAGTCTCACCTTACCAATCTTTAATTTCACTTCCTAATGTGTATTATTCAATTTCATCATTAGAGTACTTAATTTAAATAGTGATGTTGTAATGGATTTCAAATTTGGATATGTTGTATGAGCTTAGAATGATAATAAAAAAAATAATTACCTATACCAAAGTGGAGAATATCTAAGACAAAAAGCCATGGTTTTAACTGAAGCTTTGTTGCAAATATTAATTCTGGCTAAATCATCATCTTAAGCAATAGAGTCTGAGGATTCACAGGAACAACAGAAACCTTGGCTATCTTAAATTTTATTAGAGTTTAAATATTAGAATCCACATGTTGGTGAATTAGAATTCCAATTGTCATTACAGGGATTAACTGCTGCTGGGATTTTAAGTTCATAAGGTTGATTATTATAATCTTGGAAATATTGTAATAGATAATATGCATAAACAGGTGTTTTAGTAATAGTAAGAGATATAGGAGTTGACAATTATAGAGTTTGATTGTTGAGTATGGTTGAGTTGATTTAGATTTATTCTGTTGATGTTGTGTTTGAATTTTCTATTGTCAATTAGATAAGCATGTTTTCAGAACAATCTGTATTGTTTTAGGAATCACAAATTTTAATTTATGAAGTTGTCAATAGTTCTTGGGAAGTATGAGTAAGTAGGATTAATAAAATAAAAGACATTGTTATTAAATGGGAGTTTAATTGGTGTCTTTTAAAGTAATTAAGTAATATTTTAGTTAAATTTTTATATTCATTTTTTATATGTTTTCTTTTAACTTTTTCTTCTTTTCAATCCTTCTATATTTTATGTAATTGTTTATAATCTTTTTAATTTACTATTATCTTAATCTGATGATTAATTTTCACTACTTTTATCATTATCATTGTCACTTTCACTAACTACTTGATGATCTAATGCTAAAGTATTTTAATAGATCATAGTATTTGGTACAGACATATATTTAATTTACCCATATTCTGGTTCAACTCTTCCATTACTACCTCTAGTTTTACGTGATAAAATCTCTACATTTCCATCATAAGAAGTATTTGAACTATTTTCATCACTAAAATATTCTTATCCTACAATAGATAACTATGCTAATTTCTATTGTTGTAATTTCTTTTTACATTTATATCTTTTCATTGCTTTAAAGGCCATTAGTACAAATAAATATTGTACAATTGGATTAACTAGATTTTCTTATTTGGAAGTATCAAATTTAGTAATTTTTTATCTTGTTTCATCTTCTTTTTATTTAATTTTTTTAGCTCCTATTTCAGTTAGATTGATATTTAATTTCTTTTATAGATAATTCTTAAGCACTGCAAATAAAACTTAATGATATCTAACATAACCATCAGAATCTGAATAAATATTCATTTTCATTATTTAAGTAGCAACATTCTTTTTGGCAGCAACAAGTAATTATTATTTAAATTTATCAAATTAAGTAATATCATGATTATCAGGATTGATATTCTTCCATTCTTAAATATCTTCTTATAATTTTTTATTGAGTTCATAACCTAATGGTTATTCCATTTCAAACATTAAATTAACTAAAGATGTTCCATGCATTTTCATACCTTTGTCTTAATAAGCAAATTTTGACCAACTTTCTACAAAGATATTTTCAAATTCTTAAAATTTATTTAATGGATTATCTGAATTAAAATAATTGATTTCATATTAATCTAAAATAATCAAGATAAATAAGTTTAACATAATATACTATTAAATAATAATGAATAAGATAAAGAATACAGAATTATATTCTTATCCACCTTTCATAGTATCAAACATTACTTTATGCCAATCTTCACCAGTTGAACATTAAAATAGAATTTCAAATGAATGATGAAAATCTTAAAAATTATTAATCTCATTTATTATTTAACCTGTTTTAATATCTTAAAATAAAAAAACACCTAAAATTGAAAATATAAAAAACACTAAAAATAACAATGCTGTTACATTAAGCATAGCAGGAAGTGAATAAAGAGCTGTTTCAATTAACTTTTATAATCCTTAAAATTATTTAACTAATCTAAATAATCTTGTAACTCTTAATACTCTAAATACTCTTGCTATTTATGGTCCTACTTTTAAAAATGTTACAAATGAATTCCCAGAAAAATCTAATACTAAATCTAAAATTGATGCACAAACCACAAAAAAATCAAATTAATTCCAACTATTTCTCATATATCCTATTATACCTAAAGCAACTAATTTTAATATTGCCTCCAAAATAAATACAAAAGTAAATGACATATTCAAATAACTCAATATTTAATCATATTATTTTGAAGCCTCCTCTTTAGCTAAACCCATTGTAATAATATTGAAAACAATTATAGTCATAATGAAAGGATCAAAATATTTATTTTTTATTAATTTAAAAAACATTGCTCTAAAAATATTCTCAGGAGGAAAAAACATAGCCATATTTGGATTTGAATGGATAATTAACTTCTATAAATCTATCCAATCACTTTATGTTTAAGTTAAATTTTAATCTCTTGAAGCCTCTTCTGCTAAATGATAATTTACTAAAATAACACCAATAAATAAATTAATCAATAACATAGCTCCAAATAAAATAAATATCACAAAATACCAAGAGAATTGTAATTAAGCATCAAAAATTGGTCCAGATTCATCAGCATCAATAAAATAATACATATAATCTGGCCATCCTTCTAAAGTTGATAAAACAAATAATGTTAACATTCCCTATAATACATTATCAAAATTAATATCTCTATTATCCCATACTCCTTAATATTTATTAATACAATCATCTTTACCATAATAGTATGTCTAATCATCATTTAAATTACAATAATGAAGTTTGTTTTTCATCAAACTTACTCCCAAAATAGCAAACATTAACCAAGATAGAATTATGACTATTCCAACATTAAAAATACCATTAATTGATTATAATAAAGCACTTACTAAAATCTTCATTGATTTATTATGAGTAATGAATCGAAGTGGTCTTAATGTTCTCAATAATCTTAAAATTTTTACAAAACTTAAATTGATACTAGATACACTAACATCTACAAAAGATGCTATAACAATAAAGAAATCTAAAACATTCCAAGATTCTCTCAAATAAGAAGCTTCTTCTTAAGCAAATCCAAATGCCACTATTTTTAAAATACATTCTAAACCAAATAATATAGCAAATCCTATATCAAATTATAATGAATAAAATCTCATTTCTCCATATGCTGGGATATAAGTATCCAAAACTAATTTCATACTAGTAAGAAAAATCAATATAAGAATAAATCCTTCAAATTTAGTATCCTTTACTATTCTATATGCAATTTTTCTAAATTAATTTTATTAACTAAAAATAAATAATGAATTTTAACAGATTCCTTATTCACTAAAATAAATAAAAGCAGGTTCTTTCTTCTTTTATACTGTTTCATCATTATGAAAAGTTATCTTTACTTATGATCTTCTTCTCAAAATAGGTTAATTTGTTAATTAAATTTAAGTGTTATTAACATTTATATTAATTCCTGAATGTTATAATGTAGAATTAGGTAATAATTAAGTTGTTGATTGATTCTTTCCAAATTAAATATCAGATTCCAATCCTGTCTTATCTACTTTATATTCTTCTTCAAAATTCTCCAATAAAATAGCTAAAAATAGATTCAAGAAAACATAATTTCCTATCATAATCCATAATACCAAATATATTACTGTAATTACAGGACTTAATGGCTATAAAAGTAATTCATACAAAAGAGAATTCCAATTTTCTAATGTCAATACTTAAAACACTACTAAGAATGAACTCTATAAATTATCAAAATTTTCTCTACTAGGAGTATGTGTTAATTATCCTCCAAAAAAGGACATTCCCAATAAAGTAAATATAAAAATGAATATAATCATTAATAATAGTATGTACATTAAAGATTAAAAAGAATTTGTGAGTACTTTTATTAAGAAACCCATAAATTATAAACTCTTCATTAATTTTGTTACTCTTAATACTCTAAAAGCTCTAAATATTCTAACAGCTCTGAATGCTGATAATGAAGACTTTCCATTTGATCCACCCAAAATGAAAAGTTCAACTAAACTTAAACACACTATCAATGCATCAAAAATATTCATAGTATCTTTCATATAATTAATTGCCCCTAAAGCCATCATCTTTAAACCTAATTCAATAGTAAATAGTATAGTAAATGTAAAATTAAATTAAATAAGAAGTGCATTACTTTCTTCTGAAATCAATCCATCTAAACCTAATATTAAAGTGTTTAATGCCACAGCTAAATTCATTAATCCTTCAAAATAACTTGATTAAACTACATGATATAAATTCCTTTAAATTACTAATAATAAACCAGTAAATCCTTTAATCCATTTAAAATATGCATTATCATCATAATTCATAGCCTTCATAACAGAATTCATTTAAATAGCAAACTTTTAATCAAAAAATGTATAATCTGACACAAGTAAGACATCCTCAATAGAAGATATTGCTTAAATAATTCCATTTGATAAAGTATCTTTTTTTCTTATCTCATAGTAATCATGATAAAATACTGCTCTCTAAGCCTCTCTTTCATTATATGATAAAAAGATATTTTTATTATTTTGTTCTATTTCTTTAATTACTGTATTATTTTTACTAAGATCTACAATACAATCAGTACTATCAGAAAAATATGATTATAATTCTTAATATGTTAATTCTTATTTTTGATTAATTTATATTTTTTTTTTTCTTTTCATATGATCATAAGTGTCTATTAGAGGATTTTATGAAGTTTATACATCAATAATATCTTATTCTTCTTCTCGACGAGTTTCAGAATCTACTAATTCAGACAACATTAAAAATTCTTCAATTGGATGTATATCATCTAATATAGGTTTTACTCTTCTTATCCCATGAAATATTTTGAGTTTTTTAGCTTTCGATTATTTTAAATTTTAAATAGTTTATTATTATTTTTTATTATTAGATTTTTGAGATTATTAACTATAAAGTATTTATTTAGAATTTTTAAAACAATATTATACTTTAACACTCATAGTTTTAAATTTATGTTCTTAAGCTTATTTTTATAATTACAATTCCTTAATATATTTAGTTTCAAGTACTTCTTCTGTACTAGTATATTATTCATGTTCCATTTTAACAATTGGATAAAATTATATATTATGTAATTTTGATTTAAGTTTAAGATTCTTTTCATCAAATTAATTATCATATTATTCACTTTATAGTAAATCCTTAATTTTCTTAGCTTCTGTTTTTCTTAATGTTTTCATCTCCTTAAATTCATTTTCTTTTTAATTTTATTAAGCACTCTCTAATCTAATTTAATCTAAATCAACAGCTATCTCTTAAAGTCGATCATCTAATTATTATTCAGAAAGTTCACTTAAATTAATACTACTAAATTCTGTGTTACTAAGTAAATCTACACTATCTTATTTATTGACTATTTTGACAGTTTTAGAATATTTAGAAGGTGATCTAATAAAATTTGAAAATTATTGAGATGTAGATTTTCTTTTTCTTTAATTAGGAACATCAAGTTTTTAATTTTCATCTTGATCACCATTTTTACTATATATACTATTAGTTAAATTTTTTGATTTAACTGAAGCTATTCTTTATTATTTATCTTATTTTTCTTAATTATTTTCACTATGAGTTAAATTTTCAGATGATTTATTTTTTTATTCATTAGTTTTTGATGATACTGAATGATTATCATTTTATTTTAAGACTGTATCATATTTATTATTATTTGTAACCTATTATTAATCTTTATCTATATTACCCATTCCATATATACCTTATAGTTTTACTTTATCTTTTATATTAATTGATTTACTGTAATATTTGGCTTATTAAATTGCTTTAAATTAAATATTTTTATGATTTGATATTCTATAATTGTGTTCAATATTATTAAAATTTACTGTGTTCATTTTCTTAGATTTTCGTCGTATTTAATATGGATAAGTTGATTTTTATATAGTAACACCATAATTAGTAGTATCAACCTTATACCTTTTCACTTTATAGAGTCCAAGTTTTCTTAATTCCCAATAATCATAAAATTATAGTTCTTCTTAAATTAATTTCAATTCTTCTTCAATTTTTTCAGGTTTAAAGTTTAATTTAATAACTGCTAAAGTTAAATTTACAAGGAAAAAGGCTCCCACAATTACTACTAATAAGAAGTAGAAAATAACAAATTGAGAGAATGTGAGAATTACTGCTTCTTAGATTTATGACCACCCTTCTAATGTAGTAATAACAAAAACTTATAAAAATGCCCAACCAAACGTATCAAAATTTATTAGATTATTTTAAGGATTACTAGTTTATTTTCCACAAAGATAATCAATTGGACAATCTGAATCTGATGTACAATAAGCATCTTTTTCAATTTATGTTATTAATGTTATACCAATATCACTAAAACAACGACGTTTTAAATATCCTGAAAACAATTGTACTCCAGCTATAGCAAAGATAGTATAAAAGAAAATTAATACTATCGCAGCATCTCTTAATTAAGCTAAGGATGCAAACAAAGCCAACAGAATCATTCTAAGAGATTTAATTGAGGATATAGTTCTGAGTGGCCTTAAAACTCGAAAGGATCGTAAAGAATTGAGATTTAATGAGTTTGATGAGACAAAATATGGTAAATAAGCAGTAATTATAACTGAGAAATCAAGTATGTTCCAGGTTTCTCTTAAATAAGCTTTCTTTGGCCATATTAACCCCTAATTTATTATTTAAATTACTTATGCAATGATTTTTAAGATTGCTTCAATTGTATAATAGATTAAAAATATTTGATCCATCAAATTAGCAAAATCTGTTTATTCTTCAGTTGTAGGATCATCCATAGCTAACATTACAGAATTAAATATAATAATGAAGATTGTTATGATTTCAAATATTGTATTAGTAACAATTTTGTTTGCAAATAATGATATTCTCTTTTATAATACTAACAGTTGTTTTCTAATTCCTAAGAATGGATATCTAATTAATATTAGATTAATACTAATCTGTATAATTTTAAGCCAATTATAGATCACTTTAAGGAATGAGTTTCAAATAAGAATTAGAAATAGTCTTATAATTTGTTATCATGTCTTCATATTCATCTTACATTTGTGATTATAACTCTTCATAATAGACATCTTAATCTTCTGCCTTAACATCAAAAAATAAATCATGAACTTTTCTTAACAATTCCTAATTGTTTTGAACTCTCAATTCATTATTTAACTATTATAATAGGCAAATAAAATACTTCTTCAATACTGAAAACATCAAAATCTCTTCTTATTTGTTCCTTTTCGTCTTCATTGTGTAGTATTGATTGTTGAAGTATCATAAATATCGAAAATTCTTGGTGATTTGCTATTTATATAATTATTATAAATAAAACATGGAAGATGAATATGTTATGGTCAATGGCAGAAAAACTGTAAATTAAACAATCTAAAATAATAGATTCCTAGAAAGATGTATCAAGGAAATAGAATATACAATGGAATTACATTGAATTTACATTATTCAATAGGGTAATTATGCAATAATTTATATCTTTAAGTTTGAAACAAAGAATCCAATCATACATTTATTAAGAAGACTCTCTTGTTTATCTGAATGGTCATCATCTTGTACTTTATGATATAAACAAAAAGAAACAGCAATTTATATTAAGACCTAAAGATGAAGAAGATGTAAATAAATGCAACTTAATTTTAGGTTGTAGTGATGAATCATTGTGTTAATGATAAGATGATACTCTCTGTTGGTCTAGGACTCAAGAATACTATCAAAAATTATGCAACTGTAAGAATCTATAAAACCAATCAAAAATCTTTCACTCTACTTCATTAGCATCTTCCTTTTGGAACTTAAGTCAAAGATATTGCCTTTCTTCATACTGCCAAATATACTATCACACTTTGTTATAATATCAATTCTCATGACACTTCATACATCAGTGTATTCAAAACTAATACTGAATAACTTATTACTTACAGTGATGTAGGTGAAAATTATGTTGGTTTATTTGGAACCTACAAAGATTTCGAATAATTTGGAACATTCGGACATAATGTATTGAAATTATGGAAATTTAATCCAACTGAAAAATAATTAGATGATGTTTTCTTAGATTATGAGGGAGTTATTACTCATGTAGTCTAATCTAACAAGTAATTAATATATATTTATAATTTAAGAAAAATATTCCTCATGAATAAAAAAGGAATTTTATATTTTTATCGAAAAAACAAAATAATTAATTCAGCCAACATCCCTGCTGATTTAAATGAGACTCCTACTGTTATAGCAGCCTATTCAGAAGGAGTTGTTGTGGGATTTGAAAATAAACCTATTATAGCTATGTATGAAGCACATAAAGGAATAATCGAATATAGAAAATAATATACTCTAAATATTAGTAATCTCTAAAAACTTGTTTATATTCATGTTGGAAAAGATGACTCTTATATATCCATTACAGCATAACACAAAACTAGATAAACTGAAAATGAAGAAATCAATTGTGAAATCTATCTCTTTAATCTTGGATTTGTTGATTATATAAATTCTGCATTTAGAGATCCTTTTGAATAATTATTTCCTTAAGGTGTTCACAAAAGTAAAATTTTAAATATTGAATCATCTCCTTCAAAACCTATCATTTGTGTTTTATCTGAAGAAAGAGTATTTAAAGTATGGGAATTTACTTATGAAGAAGGTAAATTCAAGTGTCTTTATTCATCTACTTTACATGAAGTTCCATAATGTATGGCTTTGCATCCAATGGCATTTTAATGTGCAATTGGATATCGTGAAGGACTCAAATTTTATTTTGTTCTCCATGATGAACTTAAATAAGTTTATTATGAATCATTAAAATAATGCAGTGTTGTTAAATATACTCCTTTAGGAAATCAATTAGCTGTTGGATCTTAGAATTAAATTCTCATTTATGATCCATATACTTATAGATTGATCTAAACAATATCAGGACATATGGGTACAATTGCATCATTAGAATGGTGTGATAATACACTTATATCTACTTGTAGTTAGGGATTAGTAATGGTATTCAATCAAACTAGATTGGTTGATCATTCATTTAAATTACATAAAGGATTTTGTTAGACTTATGATCCTGAATATGATTTCCTTATTGGAAGTTATTCTGATAATAAAGTTAGAATTTTTAATGAAAAGGGATAGAATTTATATTATGAAATGGATATCTATCCATGTTAATATGTATGTGTATAAATTCTAAGATTTCTGGATTTGATTGCATTTGGAACTAATTGTGGTAAAGTAAGATTATATTTATGGCCTTTCACATAATTCAAAAATGATTAAGAAATGTTAGAATTTCAATTGCATTAGGGACCAATAACATAAATTAGAATGTCTTCTGATCAATAATTCCTTATAACTGGAGCTGAAGATGGTTCAATATAAATTTGTAAGGTTAAAGAATGGTATGATGGTAAAGATATGACACCATAAGAAACATAAAAAGGATAAAGAGTTAATTCAAAAGGGTTACTTGTATCCAATTTATACAGTTTTAGTATATTAGCTTTTGTGAGTAAGAATAGTATTGAAATGAAGAAGGATCTTATTAAAGAATTAGATTTTAGGATTTCTAATCAAAAAAGTGATTAAGAAGATTAAAAATAAGATATAACTTAGAAATATTAAAAATAAGAAAAAGAATTAGAATAACAATATTAACATTAGATAGCTAGATATAAGGAAGAATTATCTTAAATTATGGAAGCAAAAGATACTAGAAATAAAAATTTAGATATTGATTTAATTGATTTTAGAAAAAAGTATTAGGCAGAATCACACTAAATATAAGAAAAAACTGAGAAAGATCTTTTATAATTATATTAGAAGAATGATGAAGTTAAATAAAGATTATAATTGACAAATGAAGAAAATCAAAGAGAATATGAATAAAAGAAAGCTCATTTAGAATCTATTAGAACAAATATTAAAAATGATTAAGATACTAAATTTAATGATTTATTTTCAAGATTTTAATCATCTAAAGAATCTTTTGAATTAGATGAAAAAAAGTATTTAGAGGTATTCAAAGAAACTGAAAAAGAATTTGAATAATTAATAAATGAATAGAAAGAGAAAAAACTAATTAAATTAAAAGAATTATTAGATAAAAGTGAAAAGATAAGATCAAGTAATACTAAATTTAAAAAAGAATGTGATAGATATTAATTAAGAAAATAAGAATTAGAAAATATGATAAGAGAAACAAGAACTTAAAAAGATTTAATTAACAAAGAAAAAGATAATTTTAAATTAATAAATTAAGAAAAGAAGAATTAATTAAAAGAAAGAGAAAGATAAATCTTTTAGAAAGAAAAGGAAATTAAAAATTATAGAAATAAAAATGGTCATTTATAAAATTTTAAGAATGTCAATTCATATCGTTTATAATCTTTATAAGAATAAAAAGCACCTTTACAAGAACATTTATAAGATTTAGATTAGAATGTTAAAATTATGTACTAAGAATTGACTGATGAAGCAGAAGCTGAAAAGAATTTAGAAAACTTAATAGAAGATACTTCCAATAAAATTAAAGAATTGAAAAATCAATATCTGATAAAAAGGGATTCCTTATTCTCAAAAAGAGGAGAGGTTTAAGAAATAGAAAATGATATATTCAAAGTATTAGCTGATCCTGAAATCACTAATTTTAAAGAAATGTTATAAAATGTTCATAAATAGCATTTCATTAATGGCAAAATAAACAAAGGTGATATAAATGAAGATTCTATTTATGCTGAAATTGAAAAGAATACAGAAGTAGCCATACGAGAAGAAATGCTTAGATAAAGAGATTTCTTAAGTAAAAAGATCAACACAATCACTAGAACAAGCAAAGCAGCTGATGAGGATAAAACTAGTCTTATAATTAGAGTTTAAAAGGAAAATACTAATTTAGTGAAATCTTGTAATGAATTAAGAGAATAAAGAGCAAATCTCATCTCTCATCTGTCTAATATGTAAAAAGCCTTAGATATATTACAAAAGGAAATTTCTTCTTTAAATAATGGTGAATCTATTGAATTATAACCATCAGATGAAGATGTTCCACTCTATATAGAGAAAAACAAAATATAAAAACAAATTTCAGCTCCAAAATTAACACCATTTTAATAATATCACTAAGAAAAGGACATATAAAAAATTAGAAAATCTGACACTTTTCTGAAAAGAGATAAAGGATAATTAGATTTATAATAATTGATAAAAGAAATTAAAACTTATAATTTAACTGATTAAGAATTAAGAGTAATAATATTTTTATAATTAGGATTAAGTATAGCAATTTTTAAGAAATGATGAATCTTCATCTATTCTTCCTTAAATTCTAAAATATCCATTCAATTAATCTCAAGAGGAAACCCAATTAGCAGGATTAGAGTAATCCATCATTAATACATCCTTGGAAACCTAAAAACTTTAATTGCCATTAATTAAATAATGATGGAAATGAATTTCTATATCGGATTTATTTACATATAATTAATATCTTTAAGAATCTATTCCTTTTCTAAGAAGCTCTTAATTTAATTTCAGTGAATTCTTACATTGAAAATTAAATGTAATATTGATATCTGTCTTATTATAATACTACTATAAATATAACAATTTGGTTTTGATCAAAATAAATTTAGGATAATTTTAATATACCAATAAATTCTAATAACAAATCTTTTATGATATTTTAAACTGTTGACTTTTTTAAGTTGGTTACAAATTATTAATTATTAATTATTCAATTTATTTATTATTTCATATATATTTCCAAAAATTTATGTAGTATTCTTGAATAATAATTATCATATCGATATAAAATTGTTTTTGTCATCTCAAAAAATTTATTCCAACTCCAATTCTTTAAATAATTTATAGACTAAACATCAAATACATAAAATAAGGTCCCTATTAATTTATTCATCTAGTTTATTACTTTAATCTCTATAACAGAAATTATAGCCGACCTCTAACAAACCAAAACAACTCTATAATATTATTTATTTAATTTATTATAGGTACATTACTAATTAATAAATATTGTTAGATCAAAATAATTGTCAACTAGTTTTAATCTAATAATAAACATTATTTATCATTCATAATAATAATGATGTAGTTTCACTTATACTACTATTTTAGGTTCTATTCATGTTAAATCCATTCTGATATATTTAAAGTGATTTTTATAAGTAAAAATGAAAATTATATTATTAAATTTTTATAAAAAGACAGATTTTCTATAGAATATTAAGATGTTAAGAAATATATAATAAAGTGTGGTAATTATAAAACAATAAATTTTAGTATAACAAAGTCAGAGACTATACTAATCCATTTAATTTACTTATTCCTTGGTTGAATGCAATTTTTAAAAAATATATGGGAAATTTCTTTAATGAAGAGATTAATAAAGAATAATTCACATCTATGGGATTAAAAAAGTTAACTCTTAAAGTGAGTTCTCTAAATTAATAAATGGCACCTAGTATTCCCTTTGTTTTAGAATCAGGATAGATTTCTCTTTTAAAATTAGATTTACATAAATTAACATGTCTAATAGAGGAGGTGGAATTAACTTTAAATTTCAAGACGATTGAATAATATCGGTTATTTGTGTAAACCTATACAAAATAAAAGATGACAGCAGATAAACTTTAGAAAATTAAAGATGAAATCATTAAAGCATATAAAGTTAAAAGTGAGACATCAAATAATGTAAATTAGAATGCATGGAATATAATTAGATAGTTTTTATAAAAAATAACATTTACAGTTAATAAATTGGTTTTACATATTGTAGAACCAATCCACAATGATAAAATATCTTTGGCAATCAACTAAATTAGTATGAGAGTTAGAAAACTATAGGAAGAAAAAGATTAAATGGTCAGTACTATGATTATTGGTGGTTGTTCACTTCATATTAATGAATAAAATTAATTGTTTGATGTAAACAATTTTTAAAAAGAATCTTGTATATTTAGTTTATAATAACAATATACTAATAAGTATGATTAACATGTTGTTATTCATTTAAAAACTGAATTAAAGGAAAGGTTAAAATTTAATAGTACACTTTGTATAAGATTGATGTAAATGAACTTTAATTATAAATAATTTTAGATAGCATTAAGAATTATAATGAGTATTTTGGATCATAATAAATTTATTTAATCTCAAGATAAAATAATCATTGAATCTATTAAATAAGAAACTCCATAATTTTAATTTACATGGTGTGAATCATAAATTAATATTAATTATTGTGATTAGATAGGAGAACTTAAATAGGATGATGTTGAAAGTAAATCATTAAGTGAAGAAGATATGGTTGAATTTAATGAGGATTTAGAATAAGCTTTAGAGAAAAGTTAATTTAATGAAGAAGAAGGTGATCAACAATTTGAGGAATCTTAGATTGAAGGATTAAATTAATCTGTTCTAAATTAATCTAATCTTGGTGATTTAAATCAAAGTACATTAAAATAATCAATTTTCTCAATGTCTGTTTTTAAAGAATTGATAAATGATGAAGATGATAAATAAGGTTTAGAAGAATTGGATGATTGTTAATTAATTTTTAAATTGAAAATCTAGAAAATAAGATTTAGATTATCAAGAGATAACATAATTGATAAATGGAATATAGATAAATTAAAAAAGACTAATTATTATGAATTAGAATTAGATTAATTAAATTGGTTGATGACAAAAGAAATAACTTAATAATAAATAACAACTGTTAAATAAACAAAAATTGAGATTCCAATTATTTAAGTCTTTCATTATGAATATTGTAATATATTCCCTGAATAAAAAGTTGAAGAATAAAATAATAAAGAAGATGATGATAATCAAGACATATTTAAGAGTATAAATGAGGATTTTCCTAATAATTCTTAGGCTTAAGAAAATTAAATGTTTCATTCTTGCTATAATTTAAGTTAAAATGATGTCTTAGATAAGATAACTCAAATGAAGAATGAATTTATTAAGGAATAAGGAAATTATTATTATAAAAAGAAGTGTTTGATCAGCATTTATGATGGCGTAAAAGATGAAAAACCATTAATCACAAAAGTAGATAATCAATTCATATATTCAAATAATAAAATTATATCTCATGGTAATGGTTTATAGATTTAAATGCATCATTTAAATAATTCTTAAGCAATTTCTATCAAATAAATTGATATTAATGTAAATATAGATGAAATCATGGAATTTATATAAATATTTTAAATAGATTATGAAAAAAAACAAATCAAAAGTATACCAAATTTAAATCTTATAACAATCCATTAAATTTAATTTGATGTTTAGATACAAGAGGCAGATTATGTTGACTTCTATTATTTATAATAAATCATAAAGAATGATCCCAATAGTAGCAGTATCATACATTAATAATAAAAAATATCCTTTTTCACATTTGATATAATCGATCTTTAAATATAATAGTCTAGTTCTGGTTTCATTACTTTTAATTCAATAACTTGTATAAAGAAAGAATACGATAGAATCAAATCTATATTTCTTAATGAAACTATTGCTGAAATAGGTGCATAAGAACATTCTTAAATTTTAATTAGACCTATCATAAAACTTATGGAAACAAAAGAAATACGAGTTGCAATACCCAAAGTTGAGATTTTCATTAATATGTCTTACATGGAATATGTAAAGACACTATTTACAGTAATTTAAGATTTTTAGAAAAGAATGTTAGCAAAGAGTAAAGATTAAAAAGAAAATAAATAAATAATAAAATTGCTCTTTGATGAAATATTAATTAAAATTAATTTAGAGTAATAAACTAATTCACATTAAGCAAGATTTATTATACATGCATCTAAATTGGCTGCAGAAATTATAGGTAAAGATGAGGTTATGCTTACATTATATAATTGTTTGATCATTGATACTAATTGGAATTCCAAAAAGCCAAAACAAGATATCCCAATATATGGTAGTCCCAATGATATAAAAACAGAATAACCACATTAAATATTACATTTTAGAAAATAAAAATATTAAGCTAATCAAGTTTTAATTTATAAATAAGAGAGATTCAACAGAGAAGGATTCAAAAGTCTTGTTTAAAATGAAACAATCAAATCTGAACCAAATATGGCTTTCTAATATACTACTATCAAATTAAAGGCTAATAAATACTTAAATCCAGATTGTTTAGATGCTTTATATGGAAAAACTAATTTACTTTCATTAAAATTTAATAAAAATAAGAAAATTTAAATTCAATATTAACATGGAATAATTCAAGTAGATGAATAATGGATTAATACAATAACAACTATCTTAGATTTAGCTAAAAAATGGGAATAAACTTTAATACAATAAAAGAATAATACAAACCAAACCAAACCTATCCCAAATTTTACATTGAATGTTTAAAATATATGGTTAAATTACCTACCAACATATAGAAAGTCTACATTGTTGAAATAATATTTATAGAAAAAAGAACCAATTAAATCATTAATTGCAATATAATCTGAATAATTATATTATTCTTGGATCCGAGTTCTAATTAGAATTAAGAGTGCTACAGTATCAAGTGATTTATAAGCACATTTGAGTTCCGCATAAATATATGTTAAAAGTACATCCAAGGATATTAAACATGCTAATTTGAGTTTCTTAAATCCCATATTAATGGTTCCACCTTAAATTGGACTTTTTGATGAAAATAGAAAATTTTCTGATGGATTTCAAATAGATAAGGATGAATAAGGTTTATTGAGACTTCTATGTTTCTAAAAATTATTTAAAATCAAAGGAGTTACAGTCTCAGGAAAAACTATAAATATTGGTTAAATAACAGGAAATCTCAAAAAAGATTCAATTATTAGTCTATGGGATATTACATCAATGACCATAGACAGAATAAAAAAGATTATTCCTGAATAAGAAAATGAAAAATAAATATAGGTTTTGCAAGAAGGTCATTAATACAATCCTACTGAAAATATAAATATATTTGAAGATGATGAAATTGAGTTACCACCAAAAGAAAATATTTCTCATCAAAAATAATTTGAGATAGTTCTTAAGAGTCTTGAAATAAAATTAACTGTTGGTTAACATTTCCCACCTGAAGTATTTAGTGATAATAATCCTATTAACACAGAATGTTAATTACATAATTAAGAATAATATTACCTTGAACACTCAAATTTATTATAAATAGAGGAGTTTCCACAAATAAATGATTAATAATGTAGTTCTATTATTTTGAGTATGAAAGATTTAAAATTAGTATGTTGTGGACCATCATAACAAGAAATCAATCAATTTTATTTAACTTTATTACATTTTCAAATAACAGATAGAATCTAAAATTCCAAATTTTCTAAATTGATTGGTAAAGAACCTAATCATGAAGAATTGAATTTTGCAGAGGTCTTCTATCAAATTGATAAAACAAATAATATTATTGATTTAGAAGCTAAAATTGTTCCAATAAGAATTTGTATCTCTGGAGCTGCATTAGAATTTTTATTAGATACTATAAATAGTAATGAATAATTGAGTCCAAAAATTGACTTATTGAGTAAATTAAATATAGGAAATGATAAAGAGTCTATTATTGAATTCTGTGTACAGGAAGGTTATTAAGTGACTTTTTCTAGAATAAGTGAATTAAGTACTAATATTTATTATATAGAAAAATCAATTAAAGTGAATTTTTTGAATATAGAACGAATATATTGCTATATAACATTTGATGGGAGTGGTGTAAAATTAGATGGAAAGTTAAAAGGATTAGTTCGATTGGCTTCGTATGACAGTCTATTTATATTTTTAAAGAGAGCTCAAATACATAATTTAGTATTTGAAAATGAAAGAGATTTGATCAAGTTTATGTTTGAATAATACTAATATCTCATTAGAAATGATTCCTAATTAGTTTAAAAATTGATTACTTCTTTTAAAGCATTTTAAAATATAACCAATATAGTATTGGGGTAGCAATAAAATATTATTTAGAATTTAAACTATGTTTATGACAATAATAAAATAAGGATTAGTAACTGGAGTGTTTTCAGGATCCATTCCATTAGCAAAGGCACTTGGAGATGAAATTGTATATTTGGCTAAGAAGCCTATAGAAGTTTGTAGCACAATGACAGAAGGAATTGGATTAAAAATGGCGAACGTTGTGTTTAGTCCTATTGAAAGAGTTTTAGACTAATTTTCTACACTTGTATTAAATTTTTAAATGATAATTAGACAACAAGTGATAGAATTCCAAGGGAGTTTTTTAAGAAAAATAATTTAAATTAATCTAATTCATGATCAATATTACTAATTAATACATTTAAAAAATTATATTGTTATGTTTCGAGAATTCTCTGCTCCTAATTAGTATTTTAACCAAGCTCAATAAAATCCATTTAAAAATGCTGGAATGTAAACTATAGATTTTTATGGAAATATTGGATATCCAAAACCAGATTACCCAGTTTTAATGTAATAATAATACTATGACAATTATCAATACAACAAAATGTTTTCATCGTAAGTATTTACTCCTCATGTTCAGCCTATATTTATTGCAGGTCCTATTTATAAGAATTAACCTGTTTTTTAAGGTCCTTAATATTTAAGTTAGAGCTTATTCCAACCAATCGAAAAGAATAAGTTTTATAAGTATAATTAACCAGATGAAATTATTGAAAATTAAAAAAGTTTAAATTTACAATCAAAACAACAATTAGAAGAAAATATCAAGATAAGAAATGAAATTTTAAATCAATGGAATTTTGAAGAAGAATAGAAATAAAAAAGTTCTCATTCTTAAAGTGAATATGAATATGTATAAGAAACTTAAAATAAAAGAAATAGTCAAAATGATTATGATAAAAAAAGGAGATATTAATAACATAATAAAGAAGTAGAAAAACCCCCTGTTGAGAAAAAACATTCTTAAAAGTAGAGTTCTCATTCCTTAAAATCTTTTGAGGGAGATAAACCAAAATAACCTTAAAGTCTTCCATCAATCAAAGAAGAAGCAGAATAACCAAAAACCATTTTTACAAAGAAAAATGAAATTTAGTAAACTAAATCAAGAAAAAGAGGAAAGAGGAATTTAAAGATCATTTTGAAGGCTTTGATATTTCTTCTTATGTATTTCTTAGAAATGAAAAGATAAATATTAAAAAGAAAAAAACTCTAAGCAAATAAAGAAAACAGTTTAGAAATTGTAAATTAAGCGATGCAAGAAGGTGCTGAGTGGTTATTAAATTTTTCTGAAAATGATTTAAATGTATTTTGGAGTAAAAAAGAGTCATTAAATTGGTTAGAAAATGATTAATTATCAGATAAGGAGAAGATAAACAGAATCAATAAAGTCAAATTGTTTATCTAAAAGCTTTCTATTATTCTATCTGAAAATATGAAAGAATCTAGTTTTAAACCAGAATTTTTCTCATTTCTAGCCTAATTAACTTAAAATTTTTAATTCCCTCCAGATTAATATTTTTTTAATTTCGAAGTCTCTAGATTAGAATTCAATTCTTTTGGTGCCATTAAGAATATAAAAGTGCCATAATAAAAAATGGTTTTGGCATTCTTTATTATGATTAGATTATTGGGGTTCACAATTTTATATGCACCTTGGACTTTAGGAGTAAGCAATATTAAAAAAAGTTCTATTTTAGAATCTAATTCTTTAATCATTGTTTCTGTTTTATAAGAATTAGTAGTAAGTGAGTTTAGAGAAATTAAAGTTTTAGAGAATAATTAAAATCATCTGAGTAATGAATTAAAAATAAATGCTCGACCTCAAGGTCCTCTTAAAGTAAATATTAAATAAAATAATATTTAGATAATACCTGATCCTAAGACTTAACAAGAAAAAATGTTTTTAAAAACTACGCTTGAACCATTAATATATCCAACATATAAAAGGGAAGAAATGAAAGATTTATTTGAGAAATAAATTGAAGTATGTTTTTAAAAATTATATTAGTGGGTTGACAAAACAATGACTACATTTGATGATATATATACATAATTAGTAAAAATGACAAACTCTTGGCATAAAAATAATAAGGTTTCTATTACTGCTGGGTTGAAATAGAAAAAAAAATAAAGATACTGATTTTTTATTTTTCAACTTATCCAAATTAATATTTAATAAAACAACTTTAAAATTTTAATTTATTAAATTATAAATACTTTTTAATTATTCCCATCTATCAACAAAATAGATAATTTTCGCAACTATTCAATAAATTTAATGATTGCCACAAATCCTAAATTGTAAATTCTGATTTATTAAAAAATATATATTGAATAGAATTCATCTTAAAAACAATTCAAACGATAAAGATTAAAATATATAGAACAACTTTAAAACTATTATACCATAAGCAACCTAAAGATGTTTCTAACTCTAATTTATCTCAAATATGATAATTAGAGGCAATTTAATGATATGATAACATTTTGATAAGGAAATTATATTTTCAATTTAATCATTAAAATAAAAGAAAATTATACACTATTGTTATAAATTTTAAATAGGAAAACCTATAAACTTTTGATTTGGTAAAAACTAATGGTTATTAATTTAAAATGATATTTTAGAGTTTAATCTTATTTTCAACATAATGATTTATTATCAATTGAGAAAGGAATTATACTTTTAGGGCGAACTCTATTTTTTTAATTATTAAAGAGAATAATTTAATATATTGCAACAATTAAATTAACTCATGTAATTATTGATATTAGTTCTCCTATTATTAAATTGAGAGATGCAATTAGTTAAAAATTAACAATTTTTTTTATAATTACTAATTTAATTGAATTTATAAGGATTCATTAATCAGAATCTTTCACCTCTAATTCTTCTGGCTAATTAGATATCTCTTGACATGATTGTAACTCTTCTAGCATGAATAGCGCATAAGTTGGTGTCTTCAAATAATCCAACAAGGTATGCTTCAGCAGCTTCTTAGAGTGCCAAAACAGCTGAGCTTTAGAATCTGAGCTCCTTTTAGAATTCGTGTGCAATTTCTCTGACTAATCTTTAGAATGGAAGTTTTCTGATCAAAAGCTCAGTTGATTTTTGATATTTTCTGATTTCTCTCAAAGCAACTGTTCCTGGTCTGAATTTGTGGGGCTTCTTTAAACCTCCAGTTGCTCCAACAGCTGGGGCTGTTTTTCTTGCAGCCTTGGTAGCCAAATGCTTGGTTGGTTTCTTGTTACCAGCAGTGCTCTTTCTTGCAGTTTATTTTGTTCTTGCCATTATTATTTATATTTTTATTTAATTTTGAATTTGTATTATGAGGGGGGTTTTAATCTGATATACTCAAATATGATTGGTTGAAATGGAATATTTAATAACAGTAAAAGACAATAAACTTGTCTTGAAATCAATTAGACTCCATCTCAATATATGAAATCAATCTATACTTCAAATTTGATGATCTATACTAAAAACATTTCCATTCAAGAAAGACACTTTAATATTATGGAAAAATAAAAAATTATTTGCATACTCTAAATGCAATATTAAACTGTTAAATATATATCAATAAAGTTTAATTTTAGTTTGTGATTTAAGAAAACATCATTTTTGAAATCACTAATTAATATAATAAAGTCCTCCCATTTTTGATATAAATTAATTTAAACCAGAAATCAAAATTCAAAGTATGAAATGCTATGGATAAACCCATGAGTCATATTTGAAAGGTTGGTGAATAGAAATATCACTAAAATAAAGGAGAAGAGTATTTCAAAGGAAAATTTGTATGATGGCTTATTGATAAATTTTTATAATAAATAATAATGTTGCCTTTACCAGTATAGACAAGAAAAATGCCAAAATTAGATTTAATGGATTTAATAGAATAAGGGTTTGGGTAAAATATGAGTTTATACTCTGAAATTCCATCAGAGCTTCAATATTGCTAATTTCATAAGTATCATTAAAAAAATGATGAATGTATGATTTTCAAAGAAGATTATTCAATTTACATGTATGCAAAAAAATACAAAAATAATTGGCAAATTTATACAAGAGATCCTTCAGATTCATAATTTGATAAAGAAAATTTTGAATGGATCTTGAAAATTGAAGATGATGTTTTGAGTCTTTGGAAGAAGCCTAATTAATTTATTTCAGTAATCAAAATAATCCATTGCAGTAATTATACTGAATCATATAATCGTATGCGTTTACTAATTTCAAATGGAAAATTAAATAATGTGCCTTTATAGTTTGATTCAGATTATTATCCCAATGGCTGTGATTATATTTCAACTATTCCACCAATATATAATTCGAAAAAAAGAGTTTGGCATATGCAGGATTCAGAAAGGATGTAAAAAGCAAGCAAAAGGAACTTTTTGTTAGGTTTGCACTGTAATGAGGAAAAGAAATAGGTCCTTAAAATGGGTAAAATCTAAACAGGAGTATTCATAGTGGATTTTAAGGAACCTATCAATTTTGTGATAGCCTTCAGTGTTGCTTTGGCTACTTGTGATCTAAAGTCAAGAATAAGAGATTAATGAAAATTATAAATATATTATATATACTAAAGATCAATTTATTAAATAGCATAGCAATTTTTATAGATCTATTTTATTTACAGGCTTATTAATAAAATGAGACATGCCAACTTCATAACATCCTTATCTTGTTTGACTATCAGTAAATGCAGTACAAGCAATTATTTTAGGTGAACCAGCTTTATATTTATTTAAAATGGCTTTTGTTGTCACATAACCATCCATTATTGGCATATTGATATCCATAAAAATTATACTATATAAACAATGAGCTATGTAATATAAATTTATAATACCTTATTCTAATTTTTTAATTGCTTCTAAGCCATTAAATGCATGATCAGCTTCTAAATTCAAGGATTTCAACATTAATTCCAATCCCAAAATATTAATCATTTCATCATCAACAATAAGGATGGTCTTACACTTGCAATCAAGAACATAAGGTTCACTTACTCCAACTGATTGTTATCTTAGTTCACGAATTATATCACTAGGACCATAATTAAATTTCACATTTTAAATTTATAATCTTTTTTAGTAATCTTCTTCATTAGTTTCTTCATTTACACTATCTGAATCTATTTTTGTGTACTACATTTACATTCCTTAAAAACAATCTTTTGTAGGTTATTTGAAATATTAATGATCTCTATTTTAATCTTCATGAAAGCTTTTAACCTTTGGTACCATGACAGTACTAAATCTTTTTGTTAATGGTTTTTTCAATCCACTTAAACTTAATTCAATTTATGATTGTTTTAAATCGACAATTACATTTTTACCTATTTTTAAAATACCACTTGAATTATCTTATGAAGCCACTAAAGTATAATTGATATTTAATTGTTCATTAATTATTTTGAATGTTACTTTAGTACCTTTTTCTTCTTGATTGTTTGAATACTTAATTCCTCCACCTTCTTCGTACTTTAAATTAGCAAGGCTCATCGCAATTTTATTACATAAATAACTTCCTAATCCAAACCCAGCTGTATTTTTTGATATCTTTTATTCATTTTTATAATCAGTTTTGAGTATATCTGTTAATGTTTCAAGTTCAGTAGTTGTGAGCCCAACGCCTGTGTCAATAATTTCAAATTGGATATATTTATTTTATTCAGTTGATTTGACTAATAATTTAATACCACCTTTGAAAGTAAACTTTTGAGCATTAGAAATTAAGGTTATTAAGATTTATTTTAGTCTTCTTCTATCTGTAAATATAGTTTTTTCATATAAAAAAACATCATAGCTCATAGTTAATCCTTTTTATTATAAAGAATGAGAAAAAATACTTTTTACTTCATCAAGAACTTCAATAATCTTTAATATTATCAGATATATCTTACATCTAACTTTTCAAATTATAATTCTAGTTTCTTTCCCAAAAAAGCATTAAAATCAATCATGTCTAACACGAAATGGTACATAATCATTCCGGTAGCTTTAATAGGTTAAAAGTAAGATTATAATTCTTAATCATTATATTTATCTATTGCTACTTAGGATAAAGCCAGTAAATAATTTAAAGATGTTCCAAACTCATGTGACATAGTATTAAATAATTATTTTAAAATTGCATAAATATAACTTCTTTTTTAATATTTATCTCTTTCTTCGATGTCATAAAATTGTATTTCAAAATCATTTTAATAAATGATTTTAATAATATGATTATCTATTTTTGGATGTGTGTAATCAATAATTTATATCACCATTGGGATGGCATTATTTTTAACTTAGTCTAGAAAATATTTTAACGAAATTTAATTGCATTTTGAAGGTAATAACTATTTAGATTTGGAGTCAATCTTATTTATGTGTAAACCCTAAAGTAGATCTTACACATCACCTTCTATTAATTAGTAAATGACACTTTATTTTGAAAATTCTTAAACATTATATTAGTCATCCAAAAATAAAGAAGTAACTTTTGGATCCACAATTCGATCTCCAATGTTCCTTGGATTGGATCCGTCATTATTTACTATAGTATAGTTTATTTTAGATTGCATCATTATTTATGGTTTATTCGCTTCGTTTAGAAGTTAATCTTGGTATAAAAAAAATTCCATCAACATTATTGCTATCCCTGCAAAAACACTTCGAAAAATTTCATGAATCTAAGGAGATGTCCCAAATATTAATATGACGAGAAGTAAGACTAATATTATTTATTCAGTTTGTTACCCAACCATTCTAGTAGTAAACCCCTACTTAATTTTTTTTGTAGTTATATTCGTATCACTATATGATAGGTCCCTGTAAAATATTTAAACTGAGAATTTGGCATCAATAAAAAGATTATCGTTGCCAAGCATAAAAGCAGTAATCTCTGAATTAAATCTGAATAATTCATCCTCCTTAAAAGTAATAGTATAGCTATTCCAAAAAGTTCTAAAGCCAACGCTATCACTTCTTATGGTTCTTTAAATTCTACAAAACCTATGATAGTTGATATCGATTATGTCACTATAAGAGTAATTAATATTTTCATAATTAATGAGTAATACATCTAAATTAAGGCCTATTAATCATTCGCCGGCTTATGAGGCTGTAAAGAAAAGTATCCTAAAATAGAAGTATTAATCCCTCAAAATCTAGGAATGAATGGATATTTCATATATAGAAGTTGATATGAAATTATGTAAGTAAATGCTTCATAAACCAATTACATATATATAATTAGAAAATAATATAGAATCAATTTTAGTTTATAAAGCCAAAGGTAATATAGAGAAATAATTATTATATGTGCTTTTGATTGAAATACCATTTTAACCTTACTTTTCATGCAATATTGCAAATTTGAAATTATAAAAACTCAATTTCTTTTCTCTTAAGTTGTGAAATTTATTTTATTATCATTTTTCTGGTTTAATTCTTATGATTGAATTTCTCTTCTTGGAGTTTAATTATTAAATTATTTCATTAGATCTAATATAAACTAAAAATTAATGAGGCTGATATTTATATTATTATATCTATAATTTATAACTTATACACATTAATCCATTCCTAAAAGCAATAAAATACAACCAAATGTTGCAAGCGATTAATTATATCATCTTTTTTAATGGAAATTTTTATCTTGTATTATTTAAATTGAGTAAGATAATCAATTTCTAAACTCTAATCACTTGAAGAATTGAAAAATTCAAAAACCATGATAGTTCTTCTTATCCAGAAATATTCTGCACTTTGAAAAATTATTTTCATTCAAAATTAACTCATGTTTTATCCAACATATTTATTATATATATCTCTTTTTTGTTGACACATTCTTATTTGATGAATTCATATTTTTGATATCTTGATATTTGCTAAATTGAGATGTGATGATGTTTCATATTATTAAATATTCATTATTGATATTAATTAAAAAAATATCTTAATGTTATAATTTCTATAATTAAAATACTTACCATATTTTGACAATGTGCTAATAATGTAATTATCCTTAAATCGTCTATAATAATTCATAATTTTCATCCTCATTTATTCTTATTAAATTCACTGGTTTTCCTTTAATATTATGTACAATCTAGATGGTATTAACTAATTAATTATTCTGTTCTCTTTAAATGAATTATAATCTATTAATTATTTATATTTACTAAACTATGATTTATTAAATTTAGAAAAGTCTTTTCCTTAGGTTCCATACTCCATTTTTAATAAAAGAAAGTATATATTACTTGTTAAAAGAATAATTTTTCCTTAAATTTTATTGAAATAGTTATAACATGATAATTTTAATCCAATTAACTATAATTAAATTTTTGATTTTATTAATCTTTTACTTTTATCAAAAATTATTTTCTTATAGACTTTTCTTATAATACTTCACAAATTTTAATATAATAAATCATCTAAGTTATTTCTTGAAAACCTAAGAACTCTATTCTTTCATCATAGGACAATTTTTCTCAATTATTTTATCTTTAAATCTAAATTTTTGTTTTTTTCCTAATTTTCAAATAAATCCTTTTTTTAGAAATCTTAAGCTAATTATCTTACCAGAGTTTATTTTAATATTTAAATCTTCTTTAATAATGATTGATATTATATTAAAAGTATTTAAATAACAATTAAATTAATTTGTATGTTAAGAGTCAGATGATGATGAAAAAAATTACATTGTATTATAAAAAATATTTTATTATATAATTAATCATGTTTAAGAATATTTCTTTAGACTATTTATTAAATTTCTTCTCTTCCAAGAAAGATGGATTTACACTATGTATTTTAAAACTAAATAATTTATTAATAATAATTGAATTAATAATTTTAATATATTTTAAAATTATTACGTGCAATTAATTGTTAAAATTTAGATAATATTAGATTTTAAAGTAAATGAAACTTATTTTTACCTTTACTTTGAAAATTAAGATAAATCATTTGTTATAATAAAAATTATTCATCCAAATTCTTTAACTATATTTTGTTCCAGTCATAATATTGATATTTTTAATATCTATAGCTTTTTTTTTGAGAAGTAATATTTCTCAATACTAAATCCCAAAGACATGTACATACAGAATTATTTAAATATTCTAATTATTTCGTAATATTGCTTTTATTTTTGCGATCTATTATTGTTTTAGTATAAATGACTTTTTTTTGTAGGCATTTGCGAAATGATGAATGAATCATTACACAAAATTTTTCATCACATTATGGCTTGTTTAATTCAATAAGAATGGTGATCCTTGACATAATCTGATAACAGAATTCCATCAAATAATTGTGATTTTTTAGATTCACATAATTGGTTAAGCTCTATATTCATTATTTGTTGAAAATCTTTTTTCTACTTAATTATATTCAGGTTTACAAATTTCACAAAATTGTGAAACAATTCTATTAATTATCTAACAATTTTGCTTTAGTTTATGTGTTATATGAAAATGTTAAACACTTTCAATCATAATTTCTAGTATTAGGGTTATCAACATGGTTGAATTCTATCTTTGAAATATCATCAAATTTTATTTTTGATTATTAATTTATGGTTAATGGAACATCATTTTTTTTGTTCATAATAAATGTTTGTCGACAAAAGAAGAAGCAGTTAGCATTNATATTAAAAGTATTTAAATAACAATTAAATTAATTTGTATGTTAAGAGTCAGATGATGATGAAAAAAATTACATTGTATTATAAAAAATATTTTATTATATAATTAATCATGTTTAAGAATATTTCTTTAGACTATTTATTAAATTTCTTCTCTTCCAAGAAAGATGGATTTACACTATGTATTTTAAAACTAAATAATTTATTAATAATAATTGAATTAATAATTTTAATATATTTTAAAATTATTACGTGCAATTAATTGTTAAAATTTAGATAATATTAGATTTTAAAGTAAATGAAACTTATTTTTACCTTTACTTTGAAAATTAAGATAAATCATTTGTTATAATAAAAATTATTCATCCAAATTCTTTAACTATATTTTGTTCCAGTCATAATATTGATATTTTTAATATCTATAGCTTTTTTTTTGAGAAGTAATATTTCTCAATACTAAATCCCAAAGACATGTACATACAGAATTATTTAAATATTCTAATTATTTCGTAATATTGCTTTTATTTTTGCGATCTATTATTGTTTTAGTATAAATGACTTTTTTTTGTAGGCATTTGCGAAATGATGAATGAATCATTACACAAAATTTTTCATCACATTATGGCTTGTTTAATTCAATAAGAATGGTGATCCTTGACATAATCTGATAACAGAATTCCATCAAATAATTGTGATTTTTTAGATTCACATAATTGGTTAAGCTCTATATTCATTATTTGTTGAAAATCTTTTTTCTACTTAATTATATTCAGGTTTACAAATTTCACAAAATTGTGAAACAATTCTATTAATTATCTAACAATTTTGCTTTAGTTTATGTGTTATATGAAAATGTTAAACACTTTCAATCATAATTTCTAGTATTAGGGTTATCAACATGGTTGAATTCTATCTTTGAAATATCATCAAATTTTATTTTTGATTATTAATTTATGGTTAATGGAACATCATTTTTTTTGTTCATAATAAATGTTTGTCGACAAAAGAAGAAGCAGTTAGCATTTATCATTTATAACAAAATTACACTTACAATTATTAAATATAAATCCAAATAGAATAGAACTAGATAATCCTAATTTTGGGATCTGAAATAGATATCTTCCATTTAGTTATACCTCTCAAATTGGAAATATCAGAATTCTTGTTAACAATTTGCATTATTCTTCTGAAAGCAAAAGAATAGAAAAAAAAAGGAGATACTTTTTAATTATGTGTGTCTTTATGGGAGTAAAATAATATAAAAATAATCATAATTTATTGGCATCACCTGTTTAGATTATTTATTACTGATGAATTTCATGAGTCTATTGAAAGAAGTTTCAATACTTTTAAATAATTATAATTTTTAAGTTGTAAGATTAAAAATATTTAAAACTTCGACTCTTCTTTCATGATAGAAAGAGAATAACATTAGTTACAATTGTACCAGATTATCAATTTTCAATTAGTGAATTTTCACAAATGCCAAAAATAATATTGTTTATTGTTAATTATTGATTATAATATAATTTTATTTTCAATTTTTCTATTCAATTTCTACTGCTCTAACTTATTTTAATTAAGTAAATCTAACATAATTTGAACGTTATAAAAAAGATTTCATTTACACCATATATTGTTATTTAACATTATAATCACAAAAAATATCAATTTAATAATTTCATTAAAAAGGCAAGTTCTTAAGTTATATCATTTCATTATTTTAAACTATTAATTCAAAATAAACATTTTTTTCAAGTAAAAGGTTGCTTTCTGGGGGAAAAAGAAAAGTTGTTGTGAGTAATAATTGTTATAAATACTTTTGATTTATTAGATTAACATTTTAAAATAAGTTTCCACATATTTTTAAATATCAAATAATAAAATTAAAAAAATAAATAGTGATTGACATTAAGTGAGTTCTGTAAATTTATTTTTTGTTCAATTTAATGATAATCAAAAAAAGAGGTTCCAACTCATTGTTGTCTGTAGATATATTAGAATGATATAAATTATATTAACTATCAAAAAATTTTCAAATCATCACTATGATTCATATCTCATAGCTTGCGAGTTATAATTGTCTTCAGCAATATCGTTTTAATTAATTTGTTCATTTAACTACGTTTAAAAAAAGTGAGAATATTTCAATTCACATTACAAAATTGCATTTTTAGCAATAACAATTAAATTCTATTGCTTATCAAATTTTGGGTCTATTGTAACATCTGGCCAAAAAAATTTCCAAAACCTATTTCTTATTTTACTCTTCAATAATTAATGTCTTATTTTTTTGGATATAACATTAAAATATTTAGTTCTACTCTCTTAATTAAATTAATTAATCCTTTTTTAGTCTTTCCTTAAATGAAAAAAACTTAAATTTACCGTATGATGTCAACAATAAACTTTTTATTTTAATTAATGGAAAATCATTAAAAAATGCAAAAAATGATTGAAAATAATTTACATAATAAAGGAAAAATGTTGTGAAATTATGTCAATAAATGGTTGAAATTTATCAACTAATTAAACTAATTTTATTTATCTTTTAAAAGTTAGAAAATTTTAGATAATGAAAATGCATGTAAGCATTTAATAGAGAATATGAATATGCATTCAATTCTTTTATTTATAATTAAAAATGAATCTAAAATTTTCATTTCAAAAAATTAACTGAGATAATCTTACAATTTTGTCCTTTAAATATCCAGGAATTACTTTAACAACATATTTTAATATTTTTAAAAGTTTTATAAAAAGTTATGGTATTCTCATAACAATATCAATTATTGGTTAAATGATATTACCCCCAACAAATCTGTTAATTAAATTCCAAATTCCTCTTTAGTTTCTGTTTATTAAATCGAATAATTATTGAGTTGTTACAGAGGCTACTGTTTAGCAGTTATTATTAAATAAATGATAATTTCCCTGATAATTGGCATTCATTGTCATCAAATTCTTAATGTGACTAACTAAAATATTGCCATTAACTTAAAATTTTTTCTTACTATCCCACCAACTATTTTGCATCACTTTCCAATTATATTGTTCATCTTGAAATTCTCTCAAATCTTCCAAATATCTAGGATTGTTTCTTATATTTATATTAATCTAATAACAAAGCACTTCACCCTACCCTTAATCAAGCTTCATGTATTCAACAATATGATATTTCATATTATTATCAATAGAAGTTGTATCTGTATTTGAAGTAACCACCAATATAGCTTAATGAAACAGCGGTCTAATATTTATCATATTATCTAGATCCCTTTTAACATTTGCAATAAATATGACTTTATCATTAGAGACTTCCAATTACACCTATTAATTTAATTTGGTCTGCCAATTCTAATCCCACAGCTTACATATTGCTAATTGTTTGTAATTGGAAGAGTTAAAGACATTTTCTTATAATTTTAAAGGAAAATAAATTTCAAATTGAAAGGAAATATCGTAATTCTATTTAATTGTTTAATAGAAATTAAATTAAGAAATAAATATTAAAAATAAATATTTTATTCATTTTCATAGATTCACACACACATGATGTCAATAATGATAGTGTAGCTCAAAGATAAAAAGCTAAGAAAAATAGGGTTGGTAATACCGTTTTTTTTCACTATCAAATGTTCTTTATGTTGCTCTCTGATACATATTTAGGATGGCAAAGTTTCCCAAAGGTTGAGTCGGGAGTAAACCCAATTTTGGTGACATAAGTCAATTAGAACATGAATTTAAATAGAACTATGTTGCAAAAATGTGTTAAGGGTTAATGATACTCATTAGCTCAAAGGGCAAATTAGACATAATTAGTTTTTGGGTTTGTTTTTATGACGATGAAGAAAAACAGAGGTTAGTAGAAAAAAATATTATTCTATTATGTAGATATCTAAAATCAATAAAAAAATTTTTTAATTGCTTTAGAAAAAATGTTTTTTTATATAGAAAAAACGGTTGGTTTTTACTTAAGTAGTATTAGTAAGCAATTATCTAGTGATAGTATTAGTTTTTATGTAAGTAGTAATAGTAACCGCTTATCTAGTGATAGTATTATTGTTGGGGCAGGTAGAAAAAGCAGTTTTACGAATGGAGTTGGCGAAAATATAGGGGAGTTCAGAAAAGAGATTCTAGAAATGAAATATCATATATGGATAATCCCAGAAGGAAAGACAACCATTTCAGATGGCTAAAGGAAACTTGGATACCGATGGCACTGTAAAGAAAGAAACAACAAACAACTCATGATCGGAACGATCAGCAACATTAGATCTAAAAGAAGAGAAGACCTGGAATTTTAAAGTTCACTTGGGTTTGGGTTTGGGTTTGGGGTTGGGTTTGGGGTTGGGGTTGGGTTTGGGTTGGGTTTGGG